>QEPC01000102.1:1000487-1013796 GCA_003113815.1 Sphenodon punctatus
GCTGCCCCTGTGCTGTGGAATTCACTCCCGGAGGAGGCTTGGTTGGCCCCCACCCTCCTGTCATTTTGACGTTTGTGTAAGAACTGGCTGTTCCGCCAGGCTTTTAGCGAGGGGGCGGGGTTTGGGAAGGAGGGTGTGTTTTTATTACTTGTTTTAAAAATTTGTAGATTTATTTTAAAATGTTTTATTGTTGAATTTTTCTGTGTGTGTATGTTGTTCGCCGCCCCGAGCTGCCTTTGGGCAGGAGGGGCGGGATAAATGTTTTGAATAAATAAATAAATAAATAAATAAATACCATATCACACATGCTGTGTCTATAGATAGCCCATCAACATAATATGTATATTTTATTTGATATATAGTCCAAATTGGGGGGGAAAAACCAAGCAAAATGAAACTGTATCTATAATTAAACTCCCTTAATGTAATTAATCTAATGACAACAGTCACTGTAAGGAACAGAATAAGTTTTATGTGTGGAGTCCTTATGTAAATTTTGAATCTTGCATAAACATTTACGAACAGATTTCCCCCTATTGTTCAATTTAATTAAAAACAACAGTAAAGCAATTCTTGCCAGATGACTACAATACAGACTGAGACATTGTTTTTCTGAGGCAGAGAAGCATACAATTTCTTCACTTAAAGCTTCGCTCCTGTGAGAATCTTTAATAAAACAGACAGGAGCTCTGTTCTTTTAAAGGTAATCATTGACAGAGTTGTGTATGAAAACAAAGGTTGGAAAAGCTACTGGAACAAAATAACGAACGTGGAAAGGACTAGCCATCTTAAATGGAGTGCCTCATTAGGACAATTACAAGAGTCAATAAGAATTGGCAAAACTGAAAAAGATTCACTAGGCTGTTTGGTTCAATTTCCATTTAATTCAAAGACGGATAGGTCAACTACAGTCTGTAGTCATTTCATTTGACTCCTGTGGTGCAGAGATCTTAACTGTATTGGTAGCTACCTTTCTTGCCACCCGAGTACACAGCTTCTCGAGTCATTATGCCTGTTCAGTAGAGATATACCAATCTACAAATGTAACTCTGTATCTACACATATACCAGGGGTTGGTTTTATTTATTTTTGTTTGGGATAGAAAAATCAGTAGTGTGTAACAAAGGGTGAAAACAGTCAGACATGTGCCTTAACTTGGCTTTAACACTGCTTTAACATTTCTTATGCATGTTGTAGGGCTGCACAAGGTGCCAATACAGCCATGCAACATGCATAAGGACAAGGAGTGTTAAGGCAGAGTTAAGGTGCATGTCTGTTTTCACTTATAGCCATAAGTGAGTCATAGCTTATGGAGACGAAGTAGTTCTGAGTTATTATATCTTTTATTGGGCCAATTTCTGTTGATCCATAACATGATGTGTCCTCATTCCATCCACAAGTGGACTTTCCATGCTACCTTCACATAAGTCAATCAGGAAACCCCTCCCAGGAGTGAAGGCATCTCTGCACAGCCAGCCACACAGCCACCTGAATAGTTCTTCAGTCCTTACAAGACAATATTTCCCTGTTTTCCCTGAGGATTGTGCACAGCATGGATTGGGCTGTTTGCTTAGCAATCCTCTGCTATCCTGATATGTGGTCAATGATAAATGGTAAACAGTAGATAGTAAATGATAAACAGTAAACAGTAAATGAATAACAGTTGATAAATCATGACGGTATTTTGTGGTGTTTCAAGAAATCAAGAAATTGTATTGGTAATCAGGAAATAGTTGAAAAATTGATCCTCTCTCCCAAAATGGTGGGATTACTCATGAGTAGCAATTTAGCTACTTGTTTCAGTCCTAGTAAAAATGCATTGCTGGTAAAATCAGCAAAGCCAAATCAAACCGTGCTCCAGTCACTCCAGCTTGAATAATGGAACTCGCTCTGACAGCATATTTAGAGAGATCAGAATACCAATGTGTTGTGTACTTTTGGAATGCATTCAAGCAGGGGATTTGCAAGTTATATCCATGACAGGAACAAAGTTTAACGCGCAGCAAACTGGAACATGGGTATGTGGAAAGTTGTTAAATTATTGGAGTTTCTGTTTAATTTTAATTTCATCTTTCCCTAGATGTCCTTTGAATGTAGCACAGTTTGGCTAAAGTATGGATAGGTGTGATCGAAACTAGACATATACGACTTGCTTGTCAATGCTTGCAACAGGCCCCACTCTAAGGGTGTTTTTACATGAGATGGCGGGTGGCGGGTGGCGGAGGGAGATGGCGGGTGGCGGAGGGGTCTGAGGTTGTTGCGTGGGGTGGGTGCTGTGCATGTGGTGGGGGTGCTTCACATGCACGGCTGCCCCGTCCACACACCGCCCACCCTGCACAGGGTACTCTGGATTTTCCCGGAGTGCCCCGTGCGTGTACAGGGCGGGCGGTGCATGGGTCACGGGAGCGCCTACCCCCATGCATCATATTCAAACAAGACGTCCCCCACATGGATACGAGTCTCCATGCATGGGGGTGTCTCGTGTAAAAACACCCTGAGTCCAGTCTACAGATGTAAGCCTACTACAGCCCCTTGCTATAGCTGAGAGCATGGCACTATACCTCACACTACAATAACTTGGGTTCTGATCTTAAAAGAACTGTACCTGAACTGACTGCATTTACTTCAATGAGCTTGCGTTGGCACAGTCATTGAAGAGTGGAGTCCAGGAGCCCATATGCACAACTCTCATTGCTCTTGCGAAGTCATCCCTGGGTTTGGTTTGGCCTGTAACAATGCCTCTACACATCTGTCAATTCCCCTATGTGTCAGTGACCCATTCTTTATTTCTCTGTTTTCTCTGGAGGAACACACTTGGGTTATCCCTACCTGCAATGTTCGAATCACTGCCGTGGGACTCTGGCCACAGCACTTAACTGGTGGAAAATGGAAATCCCATCCAGGGAACCAGCATCGCTGTGGTCACTCGGCGGTAAAAAAATGACAAACTGGAAATGATGCATGAAAAACTGGATTGAAGCTTGTTCTGCGTTTGTCAACTCACACACCACCATTGCTACTGGACAGACTCAGATCCTGGCAAGCAAACCCTTTCCGCCAGGAGACTGAGAACAAGGGAGGGTCAGGGAACACAGGAAGTGGTAAGGATTTCGTACAACACCCAGAACATGGGGAAGTCCTTTTCCCCCCACTATCCAGTATCAAAAGTGTTATGTGAATGAACCTTTGGGCCAGGAGTGGGGAGCCTATGGCCCATGGGCTGAATCTGGCCTGTGACCCCTTTCCAGTTCCTGGATCCATCCCCTATCCTCAAGCAGTGAACACGTGAGATTAGGGGAAGGCAGCAGTGATAAGGGTATGTATTCAAGGATAGGGATAAATTCATAGAATAGATTTATTTATTCATTTATTTATTTAATATATTTATATCCCGCCCCTCCTGCAAACAGCTCGGGGCGGCTGACAAATTTCCATTAAAACAATTTCCATTAAAACAATTTTAAAAATATTAATCCTCAAGGTCATCCAAGATGGAAGCAATCAAACAAACAAGAAGAAAACACTTACGGAAAAGAACTGCTACACTGTGCCTAAGTGGCATTTCTTGAATAATGTATGCTTCAGCAGCATTGAGCAATTACATCACAGAGCACAGGTAGAAAAGACAAACAGCCGATCCACCTCGGCCTGCCGACAACCACCCCAGCATGGGAGGTTACATGCAATATAAGGGCCAGATGGTGCCTCGCTTACTCGCACAGGGGAGCACTTTTTCGCATGAGTAATTTTTTCTGTCCGTGATTGTACTCTACCTGTTAAAAATAGCAGTACATACAATCTGAGAGAATGTGAGAAATATTTTTAGTTCAAATATATACATAAACCTCTTTCCATGGTTCTCCATGGCAACTAAAGTTCTTGAATAGAGAGCTCCTAGATTTTAAACACTCAGAAGTTCCACAGCAGATAAGTGTCAGCATTATGCTAGAAATAACTTCCATCATCACCACTGGAGCCAGTACAACAGTCCTTTATAGAAGGGGCTGTCAAAATGTGGTTTGAGGTCTACTGGTATATCACAAGCTAGTCTTTAGTAGATCATGGCGTGGAGAGGGAGACTAGCCCCTCAAAGATTGTCCCTGGGGAGGAGAATGAGACTGGTGCCGCAGGAAGTGCTTCCAGGGAGGAGACAGGTTAGAAGAGGTCCTCTGATGTGGAGCAGAAGACTGTATCTAAAGGAGGAGATTCCTCTCCTCTCCTGAGACCAGTTGTTGAGGTGTCCTAGAACTGGAAGTCAGTAGAAGGGAGCCAAGCCTGGAGTACCACAATCAACAGGAGTGGTCTTTGTTCCATTCCATCTCCCTCAAGTAAAAAAAAATAAGACATGCAGAATTTACAAAGCAGGGGTGGTCAGTTGTATGGTACATGTGATCCCCTTGATCCAGGCATCAAGGGGATCACATGTACCATACATCTGACCACCCCTGCTTTGTAAATCTGCATGTCTTATTGTTTTTACTTGAGGGAGATGGAATGGAACAAAGAGATTGGTTGTGGGCAGGGACTGAGGTTGGGGTAGGTGTTCATTTCTGAAAGATGAGAATGTCAGAGGTTGGAAGGTACCTTGAAAGTCATCTGGTCCAGCCTCCTGCTTGGATGCAAGGCGATCACATACCCAACAGATGGAAGTCCATCCTGCCCTCTGTAGCAATGAAGAACAGTTCCTTGCCATCTGCTTTGTGATAGCACTTTAGATATCTGAAGACTGCTATCAAGTCTCCCCTTAGTCCTCTCTTTACTAAAGTAAACATACCCAGTTCCTTCAGCCTTTAGTTCCTTCAGTCAGATTATCAGTTGATACAGGTGTAGCCATATTGATTGATTAATGCCACCTGAAGACCTGGTCATTTCATGTATTTATTATTATTATTATTATTATTATTATTATTATTATTATTATTATTAAATTGGTTCCTGGATTTCCTAACTGATATTGGCAGCCCCTAAGCTTTAAAGACACATAATTGAAGAGTGTTTGTGCCCCCAAAAGGTTTACAATCTAAATACAGGTGCTTTTAAAAGGAATTGTAACCAGATTCCCTGATCTCTTTAAGAAAGGATATTCCACATGTCATAATAAACACAAAATGGTCTCCTCACCTATATGTTTCTGTAGGCATCAAAGATATTAAACACTAATTTGATACTGTGTTCCTTTAAACAAATGCAGGGAATTTATAGATATATATCTGTCAGAGATTTCAGGTTTAACAGTACATATCACACTTTAACAACTGTTAAGGCAAATGGAATCTAAAGATAGCATGCATCAGTTAATTTATACTCCAGTTCTGTGGGGGTTGGGAGTGGAATTCCAACTGGAGAGCAAGCCTTTCTTGGTTGTGTTAATAAACTTGCCTCAGCTGGAAAAACTTCAGGGAGATTCTTTAATTTGTGGGGGGAATTGAAAAGAAAAAGAACTCACAGACACAGCATAAACCAAGTTAATGGGTACATTGGGACATTTTGCTGTGCTCTGGCCACACAGTCCTAAATGCACTTTGAATCATCCTTAAATGCACTTTCATTGGCAACTGGAGAATTCCCCCCGCAGAGAGAAGCCAGTGGGGTCAAGGAAGGCAATGAGTTCAAGCTAAGAGAAGGCAGATTTAAATGAAACTTGACTATGAACACAGCTGGGCACTGGAAAAAGCTGTCTTGGGAAGCTGTGGTTTCCCCACTGCTGGAGGTTTTTAAGAAGAGGTTGGATGAGCATATGTCTGGGTTGGATTGGGCATGACACATCCCGCAACTGTGCATGGGTCAGACTGGATGAGACTTGTGGTCCCTTCCAGTTCTGTGAGTCTATAAGCCCTCCAGTTGCACACTCAAATTCAACATGGTCTCCAATTTAAAGCAACACCTCAAAATGCAAAAGCTGCAATGAAAAACAATTGAGGTTTGTCACCGTAGTGCCCAGCCATCTCCCCCTACAACTTCTTAGAAGTACAAAAAAAGGAGTGTTTTAAAACAAGCAAGGTGATTGGGGGTGGGGGCGGGGAGGGTCCGTGGCTTCTGAGTGGCACTGCCACAGAGCACCCCCTACCACAGACCATGGGCAATGGGGAAGCACGCCAGTCTGGTCCTTGCAAGTGTCATGTTCCCAGTGCTCGCGGCCAGGTCTTGTGACTTCCAAAGGCCACTTCCCCCGCCTCTGAGAGGCCACCCTGTTCGCTGGTGTAGCTGGCTGTCACCATTTATAGAGGCTGGAGCTCTGTGGCCACCGGTTACCACTGAGCTATTTGGCTTGCCCCACACAGAGCACTCTGGATTTCCTGACAGTGCGTGGCCATGAGTGGGTGCTCCATGACTCATGGGAGAGGCCACCCTGTTCACTGGTGTAGCTGGCTGTCACCATTTATAGAGGCTGGAGCTCTGTGGCCACCGGTTACCACTGAGCTATTTGGCTTGCCCCACACAGAGCACTCTGGATTTCCTGACAGTGCGTGGCCATGAGTGGGTGCTCCATGGCTCATGGGAGAGCGCACCCGGCCGCACCACCTTCAGACGGGTGGTCGACTCCATGGCTCCTGGGCAGCCATGAAGGGTAGCATCTCATCTAAAACACCCAAATCTCACCCAGCCGGGGGTGTAAATACCATAAGTGCAGCATGCGCAGCTGCACCAGGAACCACAACCGGGAGTGGGCACAAACCATGTAGAATTTGTGTGCACCTCGTGTGGCAGCAGGACCAGGATAAGGGGGCCCATTCCATCTTCTGTATTCCATTCTAGTACTCCCTTGCACCTAGCATTTTATTTTTTCTATTGAGAATATTGTAAGGCTACATGGAAGCAATTCTTTATGGTCTTGTGCAGCAAGAGAAGTCACAGAGCTCAATTCTAACAGCTGATAAGCTGTCCAGCAAGAAGCTTTGAAGACAGATAATTGCAGGGGTGGGAGCATTAACTCTATGGATCAAGGCTATATAGTATCATGAAAGGTTTCATACAGAAGCAACTTTGGATCAGAATTAGGGAGCTATACATGCAAATATGCCAGGAGTAATTGTCTTCCTTAACTAAAGTTGGACCCATTTGTAATCACATTCTTATAGCTAAGACTCAGGGTAATTTCAGACATTCAACCACGGTGAACTCCCCGTGGTGGCCGCGGTACCATAATGTTGCAAGGCCACATTACTGCCCTATGCAGCCCTGCAACATGCATGACTGGTGGGTAAGGGGTGGGGAGGCACTTGTCTAAAAACACCCCTAGTTAGCATCCAGAGACACAGGGAACAAGCAGCAATAAAGAGGCTCTCTGGAAAAGGCAAATTGGTAGCATGAGAGCAAGTAGCAATGAAAGGGACTGGTGTATGTGAGGAGGACTGGTTCTGCCATCAAGGCAAGGCAGATGACTGCCAGGGGTGGTAAAATGCTGCCCTTCTTGCATTTGCCACCCTAGGGAGGGAGGGAAGGGGTGGTGTCATTGGGGTGAGGGGAAATGCTGAGCACTCTTTTGGTAAGTGGCACACTTCAGTGGCCATGCTAGGACCTGCCTACATGCCACACTCAAGCCCTTTTCAAATGAGCCACTGTACGTGGGGGGGTTGGCGTGTCAAGATCCCCACCCACTTCCACCCATCTCTACACCCGTAGCATCCACCATTGGCACCCGTTGCTCTGTGCTGTGATGAGTGGAGGTGGGTGGTGCACGGGAGCATGCATGCACCCCCACCTATCTGCCGCGGTGTTCCCATGGACGCCTCCCCATCCCCCCCGCACTCGCCACGGTGATCACACGGACACCACACACACGTGTGCGGCGGGTGTGTGTGTGTCATGTCCATGTGAAAGGTCCTCAGATAGGGTCCACCTCAGTGCCTCCCAATCCTAGCATGCCTCACTTCCATGCACCAGTAACCCCTGCCTGTCCACCTCTGCTGCTTAGGTCAGCAAAATGCATAAGGCCAGAGTTGTGTGCAAGATTTGAGATTCTACTTTCCCTATGTTTATGAATTTTCTGTCAAAGGTAATTCCACAAGCAAGACATTCACCATACTGTCTTAAGGAATATGCTATTCATCTTGAATGGAATATTTATGAAATGACCTTTCCTGGAATTTGCACAGATTTTTAGTAGGAAATGATATTTTTATTATAAAAAAACCAAACAGATTTTGGTTTTACCCATTCCCACCCCACCAGGTCTCCAAGCTGAGCCTCCCAGAAGCCTTTTCAATGGGACCATTCACATGAGCAAGGTTTATTCATGTGTGTAGGGGGTTCAAGGATCAGGAAATATATATGTGCAAGTTGAGAGGTTATTTTGACCTGAGTCAAAAACTCTTTTGAAGAGCTCAGTGCAACACTAATGTCAAGTCTTCCTGAATATCATGACTGATTAAGGGGGAAAATGACCTCTTAATCTTACGCTGCATATTAAAAGTGAAAGTTTATCTCCAGTTTAGGGTGGGGGAAAAAATACTCAAACTGAGTGGAAATTTATTTTACACTCACATTTATCAGTTTACTCCATTTGAAACTAATTAGCAGGCTGATGCCCTCCATGGTGCTCCTGGTAGGACAGGAAATATAATGCTACAAAGTTATTTTTTGCCATGTCCATGCTGACCCACTACGTATTTCTAACAGAACACTACCATTCTATCAAGCAACACACACCGTCCCCATATGCCTGGCACAGCGTGAGGCAGACAGCCAAGCAATGAAACCCTGGAGTTCGTTACTATGTTTAACAAATGGCATTTTTAATTTGGCTTTACAGTACATAATCATTGCTGGTAGAAAAAGAAGAAGAAAAAAACCCTCTCTCTCAACAAGAGTGGTGACGTGATCGGTGAATACTACAATGCAATGCAATTAAGAGGTGGATTCTCTCATGTTTTAACAACCTGAGGGCTGCAGACAGCATTCAGCAGGGATTGCAATCGCCTTCTTCTTTGACTCTCCATTTTAGTTTGTGTGTGTGTGTTTTTTAAGAAAATGTCTACTCATTACAGTTGCAGGAATAACCTTAAAAATATGGACTGAATATAAACCTTGGCAAAGCTGCCTGTCAATATCAGTATGCAGTATAAACTTCAATAGGTCTAGCTGTTCAGGTCTAGCCCTGCAAGACTTGAACAGACATGTATATCTCAGTCAACTCAAGGCCCTGCAGACTGAATCTGTGATCGTGGAATTTAGCATTTTCTGTAAGGTCTTGAAATTGATTCTTGGGCTGTAGATCATGATGCTCAAGGGTTTACAGACAGATGTCATGGGCTTGCAAACACAAAGCCCACCAAGCACACACCATGTGTGTTCCGTGCATCCAACATGCTTAGCTTACCTTGCATGTACACAGCGCATGTGCACACTGTGTGGATAGTTGTCTACAGTGCATACATTGGTCCCTATAGTTTTCTATACAGGGGGAGGGGATCATTCAGGGGAGGAATGCCTTCGGTTATCACACCGTGGAGAAGGGGATTTCCCAAAGGATCTTGGAAAATCCTCACCAAGATCATAGATATAGTGAGTTTTAGATGTTTTTATTTTTAAGTGTCCCATATATATTATAATTTATGCTGAAGAATATGTTATTTTTTTAAAATCCAAAACATAATTTTGAGTGCAAAAGAAAATCTTAAATCCAGTATAAATTAGGCTAGCATTGTTAGTAACTATAACTGGTTTAGCTATGCCAATGATACCTTTGTACTGGCACCAGATGACATCTATTTTTTTCCCCTTCTATGAACTACATAGCATCCTATCTAAATTTCACCCTGGAGACTTGGATCAACTGTCATATCAATTTCCCAGGCTGCTTAGAAGTTGTAAAAAGAAATAAAGACGGAGAGGGGGAAAAAAATAGTCACCAAAAAAATTAAACATGGTTGCAGAAAAAAAAATAAGGTAAAAGAGAAGATAGATGATATACAGATGCAAAAAGAAAATCCTCCTAAAAATACAAGCCCAAGTCCTTTGCATAAAAGACATTTCTCACTACCTGCAAATGAGCTGGTTCACACTCCAGAATAGTTGGTAGCGTTGATAAGCTGTTAAAACATTTTTCATCGTCTGAAGAATGAATTATGCTGTAGCTGATTTACTGCTTCAGGCTCTCCTCTCCTCTCAATGTGTGACCATAACTCATTAGACTTAATGGGACTTCCAGACATGCATCAAAAACAGGATGGCGGGTCCCCAATTTTGCTATAATTCTGCACGTGCTGTTCCGTTTGGAGTCAATGGGAGTTATGCTTGAGGATCAACTGCATGTAAACAGTAATTAGGATACAGCAAAGGAAAGAAAATATTTCAAGTGTGTGTGGCCGAGCATGGCCTAGGTGTCTTTACACAACCACAAAGGCAAGTGTGTAACATGTGACATGTCCCATAGATTCCCTTCTCTTGCTCTAAGGCATGGCAACCCAATCTGCACTTTGGATGTCCAATGCCACTGCATTCACCCATGCAGGATAGTGTAACAGAGAACTGTTACTATGCTGCTCAACCCGAGTGGGAACTTTAATAGTATGGCAAATGTCATGCTCATTTTCACAACGCACGCTTCAAAAGGACTTATTTTCTTTTTGAATATCACAGGGCTCCTCTTAAGGAAATAGGTACACAGTTCCTTTATGTAAGGTGAACAATATTATTCTGCAATGAAACGATAGCTTTCATAGATGAAAATACTGTGCTTGTGTCTCAGTGTGATCTACCCATTACTTTATGGACTTAATGTCCTCCAGGGAGTATTATATCACAAAACGCTTTGCACTTGACTGCCACATTCGATAATGATTTGGATTTCAATAGCACCACATTTACTAGAGATTTCAAAGCACCTATGAATAAGGCCTCCTAACATTTCTGTAAAGCATTATTTCACCTGCCTTTTCTTTCACAGAAGGAGAAAACTGAAACACAGAATTGAAGGTTTTGGCTTGGTTTTTTTACCCCTCCCGATTTCCTCCAGCCATATAACTCCCTACTGGTTAATGCCGTAAGAGTCTTGCCAGAGATCAGGCTCGAGACTGTTCTTTACAAATACATTAGGAGTTGGAGGAGGCAGAGGGCAAGCACAAGAGAGGCAAAGAGCTATTTAACTTGAATGAAAATATAGCCACAAGGACAATGGGTGGGAACTGGACATGTATACGGTTAGGTTGGAACTTAATGCTTCTTAGCATCAGAAGAGCAATGTTGGTACTCTTGCAGCGAGTGTCATGGGGACAAAGAACCTGATGAGTTTTTAAGATGGGGCTTGATAGGTTTATGACTGGCACTGTATGATGGACTCCTAATCTGCTGCCTCAGTAAATTCCTTACCAAGATCGGGAGGGAGATTATTTTCCCCCAAGGTAGTTGCTTTCGGTTTTGTCCCTTCCTCTAAAGAATTAGTGATGGGACAGCCACAACTAGAGATGGCACACTGGGGCACCATGCCAGAGAACTTTGAGAAAACTTTCGCTGTGCAGAGAACTTGGGTGCTTTTACATAGACACAGAGATGGCCACCCCTGGAGCGGCTCTGGGAGTGCACCCCCACATCCAGCTTCACCTGGGTTAGGTTTAACAGATCCGGCAGGTTCCCCAACCCCACCCATGCGGTGCCCTGCCCCCCACACCATAGAGTTGCAGGTGGATCACTTGATACTCTAGCCTGCTGCCTGCAAATCTATAGTTACTTCCTCCAACTCTCTCCCCCTTTGCCTCTAGCTCCTTCTCATCCCACCCCGTAAAACACCTTCCATGACCCTCTGCCCACCCCACCCCAGTTTGAGAGCCTAAGCTCTATGGCACAAATTCATGATCTGCACCCTCTCCACTCTCAACTCCTTTGAGATCCACAGAGCTTCGACAAATTTTCATAGTGGTCTGTGGGAGAGAAAGTATTCTCCACCCCTTGTTTAGACAATGGGTGTTTTTAGAAGGATGTGGGGCTGCATCCACCCGCTCCCAGCCCCACCTGGGTCTGCTTCAGATGGACCCAGTGAGTTCACCAGCCCACAGTCCACCCACACAGCATCCCCACCACCACCATAGAGTTGTGAGGGGTTGCCGGATGCGCTAGGCTGGCGCCCTCAACTCTATGGTGTTGCCTGGGGCAACAGCCAGCTGAAAGTGGAGCTGCAGTGTGAGTCCATACATCAGATGGACATCAGCTCTGGGTCGAGCAGATTGGGTTTGGTCAGTCCACTCTACTGGTGGTGCTCTGGGATGTTCTGGAGTACTGTCAGCAGGGCTACTCTGGAGCTGGAGCAGCCTGGTCCGCCTCCACATCTGGCAGGCCGGCTTCAGATGAATGGGCCACCCGGGGGTGAAGCAGGCTGATGTGGCCAGTTCTGGGGGAGCCCGTTCACCTGAAAACACCCAATGAAAACTCAGTCTCATTCCAATATTTGGCTGTCACTGGCACAGCACTGTGACGAATGGAACCTCAATTTCATTTATACTTATTTTTAGTTTCACGTATAGATTCTTTGTGTTGCAAACAATTGGCACAATCTTCCAATCTTGGCACAGTCTTTGCACACCCATGAGAATGGGTGCACACCTACCTCTACCCACTGCACCAGCATACCCATTCCCACAGGCGCACACCCACCTCCACCCACGGAGCCTCCTCCATTTTTCCGGATGGCTCCGTGAGTGAGTGATGGGAAGGGATGGGTGTGTGCTGGTAGAGCATGCTCATCTCCACCCACCACCCATAATGTTTACACGAGCATCCCCACATTCACTCCCATGCCATTTACACAGACACACACCCCCACTGCACACCCTCCCACACGGGGGGAGGGAGGGCGTCTGTATAAAAACGGCCATCTGTATGGAAAATGTGCAACTGGGGATTTGCTCTTAGTACAAAGAAAATATGACACCAGCAAAACTGAAATTTGGTGCTGAAGATGTCTTGAGTTTTTCTGAATATCATCATATTTTAGTGTCTGATACTATCTGATAAACCAATAAGTAAGTTACATTAGAAGGACTTAGAAGAGTGAGAAGAAAATCGGTATCTTTATTGGTTTACTGCTGTACATTTCCTTAATACCTGTCTCATCTGCTTCTTCATAATTTACCATGTCATTATTATCTGCATTCCTGTAGTGCCTACTAGGGGTGGGAATTTCGGTTCCCCCGGTATCCGAAACTGCCAGTATTTTGCTGTACTGGCAGTTTCGGATTAACCCGGTAATCTGGGGTATCGGTACCGGTTCCCCGTGCCGGATTTTTTTACATTGTGGCCATTGAAATGAATGGTCGTAATGTAAAAAAAAACAAAAAAAAAAACCACTCACTTTCCCTCCCCCATCCAGGCTGCA
>QEPC01000102.1:1034214-1045238 GCA_003113815.1 Sphenodon punctatus
TGATGTGAGATCTTTTTCAGTGGCGGTCCCTGTGCTGTGGAACTCACTCCCGGAGGAGGCTCGGTTGGCCCCCACCCTTCTGTCATTTCGATGTTTGTGTAAGACCTGGCTGTTCTGCCAGGTTTTTGGCAAGGGGGAGCGGAGGGTTTGGGCAGGAAGGTGAGTTTTTATGATTTATTTTAAAAATTATTTATTTATTTATTTATTTATTTATGTCTGAATTTATATCCCGCCCCTCCTGTGAACAGTTTGGGGCGGCTTCCAACAATATTAAAAATATATATAAAAACAAATATAAAACAGTTTAAAATACATCAAAATACAATTTAAGTATTTAAAACAGGGCCCCGGGATACAATTTAACATTTAAAATAATAACAGGGTAGGGGAGATTAAAAAACCCTAACCCACCCCCACCCCCACCCCAAAGGCCTGGGCAAACAGCCAGGTTTTACAACACCGCCGGAATATCAACAGGCTTGGGGCCAGGCGAGCTTCCTCCGGAAGGGAGTTCCAAAGGCGCAGCCCGGTCACCGAGAATACCCTCTCCATTGTGGCCCTTGCTTTACGCGGGGAACCTCCAAGAAGGCACACCCGGCAGACTGAAGGAGCCGCTCTGGGGCACGGAGGGCGAGGCGGTTCCTGAGGTACGAGGGGCCCAGACCGTGAAGGGCCTTGTAGATCAATGTCAAAACCTTGAACCAAGCTCAGCACACTATTGGCAACCAGTGCAGAGAGATTTAATTCTAAATGTATTTTTGTGTGTGTTGTTCACCGCCCCGAGCTGCCTTTGGGCAGGAGGGGCAGGATATAAGTTTTAAATAAATAAATAAATAAATAAATAAAAATGCCACAAGCATGAGTGTACTCTGCCCTGTCACAGGGTAAAAACAGACGTGACGCTGGCTCGGTGCCCCCCACTTTGGTCCAGGACCCACCAGCACATGTGTTTAAATGCCACCAGATGTTGACCCTGGATGGCCCCGGGACAGGTAGGCGGCTAGCCCTCAGAAGATTTCCAGGGATGCAGCCTGAGCTAAGGGCCACCAACGTAGGCTACCACGTGTTCGGTCCCACCATCCCTACCTCGGGGCAAGGGCCACCATGGCCAGGCATCATGGTTGATTGCCATGGCTGTCCATCATGGCAGAGGGTGGGGTGCTGGGAGCGAGTCACCCACACGTCTATCAAGCTCCCCACCCTACCCAGGGTGTTCAGTCAGTAGGATGGCTCTCTAGGTGCGAGCACGTTAGTTTGGAGCCCCTCCCCAACCGGGGGAGGGGTGGCTGCTGTTTCCATCCCTGGGCCGGGGCAGAGAGCTACCGTGCCACCCTCATGTCTGTTTGTACCCATATTGTAAACAACAGGGTTGGTACCTTGATCGTTGGTGCCATTTGTTTGCCAAGCAAAGTGGAGCAATAATAATTTAGATTGGCTGCAGATCATTTAATTGCATTGGCTTCTCTTACACTGGAATGATTCCATTCACTCTTTGGTGGGGGGGGGATGCGTAGCTTCATGCAATGCTGGAAAAGAACTAAGGGCGTTGCAGGGAGAGTAGAGTAAAACAGAGTCCAATTGGGTCTTTGTATGAACACATTCTATTCTTATTCAATTCAGTAAGAGTTGTGTGCATTTATCCAAGCATAGTGTTGACTCAATAGTTTTAAAACATCAGAATTGTTTTACCTATTAGCATAAAAGGCCTAATCCTGGTCCTATTCAAATCAATGGCTGAACTGGAATTGACTTCAATCAGAACAAAAGTAGATATAAAGCAGTGACACCGAGGGCTCATTCACATGATCCCTCTCACCCCTTACAAACTCACTCTGCTTACTTCTCTGGGAGTAAAGCATCCACACAACCATTGGTTGTCTTGGCCCTTCCCTCCCCCTACTTCACTGTGGTATTTCCCACAATGCAAGGTCATAGAGGCATGCTTTTGTAATTCCTGGCATGCAATGTTAAAAGCAGCAAACAAATTAGAGTGGAGGGAGGGAATCCTTGCTCCAGGACTGACTGGCACACCTCCATGGGCCCTCAGGACTCACTTACAGACAACATTATTTTAGAGTGGTTAATAGTACTAGAGGAATGGGAGACCCCCGCATTATCACATGATATTGAGGAGTAAATCATCATCTAGTAAAGTTCACTCTATACGTAGCATGCTGCAGACAAGTGAGAGCAGGCAATGTCCTGCTGTAGAGCCCATTTCTCAGACCAGATATACACATAAGGTGCTGATCATGTGGTGTGTACAAAAGTATTATTATTATTATTATTATTATTATTATTATTATTGTTGTTGTTGTTGTTATTAACAATAACAATAACAATAATAAATGTTGTGGAGAAATGTGCCTGACACTGAACAATAATGAATTATCTAGTCAGGTCCCTGCCCTGAGTGACTTACAGCCTAGGATGGAGTAGGGTGGGGAGAGAAGGGAGAGGAAACATAAGGAGAGACAGAGATACATTCATGAAGTTGAAAAGTCACAGATGCAAATGCTTAGCATCTTTGGGAGATGAATGAAACCTGAATGAAAAACAACAGACAGATCATGAGTGAGCAGGTTATGGGGGTGAGGCTGCTTGGGAAAGGCCTATAAAGTGGTAGGTATATTTAGGAGGTATTTGAAGGTCCGGGAGGAATAAAGCATACGCGTTGGGAAGCAGTTCTCTGCAAAGGAGCTGTATGGGAGAAGGACAAAACTAGTTTAGGAAGGAGGTGAGCCCACAGGGTTCTAGGTCTCCTAGCCTTAAAGTCTTGTCACTAGAATGGCTTCAAAATACAGGATAGGAACTGAGAAGTTCTAATACTTGAGGAGTGAAGTAAATCTTCCCAATTGACCAAAGTGCCACTGTTTTGTTTCAGTGTGTGTGTGTGTGTGTGCATGCTTGTGCATGTGGGTGTGCGTGTGCGTGTGCATGACAGAGAGAGATTATTGTTTTCTCCCATTAAAATAAACTGCAGTACAACAAAATATTATAACCTGACAACACCACTCTTAAAGCCAAGATCCTTGGGGATGACACCCATGACAGTATGGAATCTAAATTCCAAATTGTAGTGCTTCCCAACTAATTTATCGACTCCTGAGGTTGCAGGTTTACTGTGTCGATACTGTATCCGGCTTCAGAAAAAAACTGGAAAAGGTTGAGATTAATCAAACAGGCTAAGCAGTGCACAATTTAAAAGGAGACGTCAGTACTGAGAAACATGGAAGTATATAGAAATTGGCTTAGTTATCACACTCATATCCCCTCTTTGTAGAAATTGCCTCACTGTATGGCTAGCCCAGTATCGTGCTCCATGAGGAATGCATACAAGCAAATGGAAATGCAACCACAGAATAGACGAGATCCTCAGAGCTAAAGATCAATCGCTGGAAGATGGCAAGAGACTGAGGCTGTTTGCACAATCGGCTCCGCCACTGTCCCTCTAGCCTGACCAACAGCCAGCCCCCTGCTACCTACTACTACTTATTTCATTTCTACAGCGCTACTAGTCCTACACTGCGCTGTAGTTGCAACTACCCCAACCCTGGGCTCCCCCCAGCACTGCTGATGCTCCTCCATCCTGACCCCTACTATCCAAGCCAGAACTGATACCAGCAATGGGTATGCCCCTCAAATTTCTCATACTCAATCGAACTGAAAAGTTTGGGTACTTTTTGGTACCTGAACTGGAGTTTTGATCGGGTACCTAAAATACCAAAATGTCAAAATACACCAGTATACCAAAATACTGTGTTCATCCCAACTTTTCAACTTCTAGTCCTGGATTTCAGGAAATGCTTCTGCTATTATTTTAGTTTGTTGAGTAATTTCAGGTACTTGAAAAACCGGAAGCCAAAATTTCAGTTTTTCAAGTACTCAAACAGTATCTGAGTAACAATTTGGATACGTGAAATGGTACTAAAAATGCTGATATTACCCACAATCAGGTACCCATTTCAGCTCTAATCTTAGCCCTTACATGCTTTCTCTCCTCAGTAGTGATGCAAGTGGCTGTCCCACAGGTGCTGTGCTTTACCCCAGAGGTAAGAGAGGGGAGAGACCAGACTTGGCCTAGAATGGTAGTAGTGTTGTTGGGGTTACTGGATCTATGGTGAAGGGGTTCCAGGGGCACTGCTTCTTGTGCCCCCACCCTCAAATTGCAGGGCCCAGGGTGACCACACCTATCATCCTGGCTTAGGCTATCTCTGCTGTTAAACAGTATGAGAATCCATAATACTAAATAGTATCGCCAGAAAATTGTTCGCTTTTTCAGCTGGTAGGATGTCTGTGGTTCTTTAAAGGTACTGATCTCATGTACGATCAAGACTTAAAGAACAAGTTGCAAGGACTCCAGTGCATTCATATTTTCACAAATGCTGTTGATTTTTCACTTATTAACTCTAACACCAGCTGGCTGTTCAGAAATGCCCATCTAATCAAAAAAGTTAAATCTTGGTTGTATTTCTAAAGGACTGTGGGCCAAGTTTTGCTCTAACACTGGTGTAAATGCAGAATCATGCTGACTTGTTTAGAATTATTCTAGAGTCACAATCTGCTCTTTGGCCTTGTTTTTTTAAAAAGCAACACTTAATCACTTGAAAGTTTTACTGTTTGTGTTTCTTTGAGTGGTGTGTTTCTTTGAGTGGTATGTTTCTTTCGCCAACGCAAACTAGTTTCACTCTCTGGGTAAAAACAGACATTACGGTGGCCCGTTGTGGCCCAGGACTCTCCTGCTCATCTGTTCCTGTGCCGACAGTTGTCCAGGACTTCCCTGGGACAGGTAGGCAGCTGGCCCAGGATGCGTCCTCGGGAAAATCACCAAGGTGCATCCTGGGCCAAAGGCCACTCTGGGCCAATGCAGGCCCACACATCTGTTTGGTGCCTCTCCCCGATCTAGGGAGTAGCAGCTACAGTTTCCCGCCCTTGGTTGGGGTGCCGATCCCCTCCCTACACATTTGTTTTTACCCTCTGTTAGCACCCGGTACAACCAATATAGTACGGAAATGAGAAATCAACCTCCTTCTGAAACAACACTCCCTTGCTATTCAAATCAAAGAGCTCTTACCCAGAAAAAAATCAGGTGGACCAGTATGAGGGGAAGAGCAATTTCTTAAGAAACAGTTAGAAAAGATTTTCCTTTTGGCCATGCTTAGGATGATGGTGGCAGTTGGTTGAAGGTTTTGTGACACAAAGGCAGATTGGCCATATTGCACCAAACACATGCCACACATATTCAATTCATTGCAGGGGGGGAGGGGATAACAACTACAGAGTGAGGTTGTTGCTCGTAGTGCTATGAGATAGAGAAAGTCACTAGATATAGCCTTTGCGATGAATGCTGTAACAGAAATGCCAATTCTTGTCTTCAAGTGACCCAAAACATAATACAGCAAAAGTATCAATATTCACAAGATAAACTAAACTGTATAAGAGCAGGGACTGATAACACTGACCCTACTGAGGGGTTGCTTAAAAATGTAACATGAGTGTACATCAATGGGAAACGCTTATCATCTGAAGAACTGAGTCACTGCCCTAAGTCTATCACCCCTCTGTGTCGTTCTGTAACAAACCAATCTCCGCAAACACATTTATCCCAGCTGGAGATAAACACACACAAAGGACGCACGCTCACAACTTGTGCCAGGATCAAGGAATATGTTCATATGTGCAATAGCATCCCCAAGGTTCTGTTGTTATGCATAAAGCACGGCACACAGGAGCCTTGATACCACAACCTCATGCAAGAACTAACGTGCTGAATAGTTTAAGAGTTACAGAATAAAATAGCTCAGAGCAGCCCAGCCTCGGTGAACTTTCCTGTGCCATCTGTGCAAAGATTCTGCATTACTTCACAGCAACTCCGAGCGGGAGTACAAATTAAAAGCTGTTCTCTCTGCAAGTTGGTGAGCAGAGGGAGGCCAGGGAGATGGAGCTTCCACCCTAGCCTATTATTTCTGATATTACTGTCATTTTGAATATACCTTTCTCATCCAAACAGAGCCCATTAAGTTACCCTATCTTTCAGAACAAAATACCTTCTTGCTGGTTAGCTGGAAAACAAGTAGAGTTGTGTGAAATGAGATAATGGCATTGCAGGAGAATGTACTACGCCACACAGCAGAACTTAGCATGCTCTGAACACCCTGCATAAGACCCTCATCCTGTCAACATTTATTCACACTTGACTTTATGCACATGAGTAAATTCCACTACAATGAATGCAACCAATCAGAGGCATATTAAGTCTATTAATATAGAACCAAATTTTTCAATCTGTGACATTGCTGCAAATCGAGAGTAGCCCTGTTGTCTACAAGACTGATACCAAAGTACAGAGCAGAAGCTGGTCCATAGGTTGTCACACATTCTTTGCTAAGTATGAATTTTTCAAAACTTTGTGTTTTCTTAACAAAAGTAGTTATTGCCAAATACACCCGTCCCTTCCCCTCTTGCTCTTACTATATTGGATACTAGTCTCCTCCCATGGCTTTAATTACATGCTTCATATCTCCCAATATCATGAAAAAATTCATCATATTCCTGATCCCTGGGATACTCTGTATTGTCACTCGTTGAGCTTAATTTGCATATTGCTATAAATAGAAATAATAGCATCTGATACCATGATACAAAGTGTTTTGTTGGATGGTTTAATGCTTCCAGGCAAAACTGATTTTCATAGAATAAAACATGCAGTTTTAGGGTATTAGCATTATGAGTCTCTCCAGCTTGATCGATATTTCTTTCATAAAAACTAATATCTTAAAATGACACCTCTGCTTCCAGTTCAAAGAAGATATTATACATTATGCAAATGGGTTGCTAAATATTTCCACACTGGCATCCTAAATGGACCCCCTTGCTCAGGGAAAGATGGTGACTCTCAATTATCTGCTTGTCTTTTTTCACATAAGCCCCTACAACTTCCTTTCATGTCCCCTCTTATGTGTGGAAAGTGTCTACCCAAAACAGGCATTCACTCACTACCCTATCTTTCTGCAAATATCTTCTTAAGGTTCAGGACAAAAAGTTCCATCTATTAAGGTCACTACTAGGGCTGAAAAATTAGATTTTGCAAAAATGGGAATTCCCACTGAAATCCCGGTTTCCGATACCATATCAGCCAAACTGAGATGCTCTCAGTACTTGGAAATATCTCAATCAACATTTCATTTCTCAATTTACCAATAATTTTACCAGGATCCCATTTACCATTTTGCTATTTACCGCTTTGCCATTTACTGCTTTGCTGTCAATTTTGAATCCCGAGAGTTAATACCGATGCAATACTGCAGTTCTTGCACTCCATTTCCCCTTGTACTTCCTTGTCACCCATTGCCTAGTATGCAGATTCCTTTACAAATCTGCAATCTAACACTTTAACAAAATTTGATAAATAAAAAAAATACAAAATAAAAGATTGGCCAAGGCAAAAGGAACAGCATACAGCAACAATTCTGAATGGTGGCACTGTTTTTATAAAACTGTGTTTCAAAGGTGGGGAGGGAGGGGGGTAAACGGTTGGGCTATTTGCACAGTGATTGGCTGAGAAATACAGAAAGAATGAATAGACAGAAACCGGGAAGTAAAATGGTAACCTCAGCAATGCAGTAAGCGGTAAATGAATGGTATGTGGTGTGCTGTAAACGGTAAACGGAAAGTCAGTAAATTGAGATGGTATCTCGCGGTATTACGAAAATCAAGAAATCATATCAGTATTGGGGAACAGTCAGGAAATCGATCCTGGTTCCTGAGATGGCAAAATTACTTGTGAGTAAAACTTTTGCTGCTCATTTCAGCCCTAGTCATTATCCTATGGCCTAGCTCCTCCTTGACTTTAATGGATGAATGATTACATTCTCAGTTCGACCATAAAGTCGTTTCAGCTAACACTAATGTATAGCAGGGGTGACTAAGAGATAGACTGTGATCTACTGCTAGACAACAAGCTAGTCTCCAGGAGATCACAGTGTGGGGAAAGTGACCAGCATCTCGAAGAATACTTCTGCAGAGGAGAGGAGAAAAAACAGCACCCAGGCAATATTTCCAGTGAGGAGAGGGGCTGGAAGAACTCCTCCAGTGCAGCGGGAAAGACTCTCTTTAGAAAGGAATGCTCCTGAGACTAGTTGCCATGGTGCCCTATAGTTGGGACTCGGTCTGGAGTGTTGGAGCCAGCAGGAGGGGTTTGGGTAGGTCACCAGAGACTGACACCTGGATCAAGTAGATCCTGTGCACCGTAAGTCTGGTTATGCCTGTACGTACAGGATTCCAGTGGTGGCTACAGGCAATGGGGCTGACCCCATGCCCTGCAGACCGCTGTGTGGAGCACAGGGCCTATGGCATGCATGGGATCGACCCCACTGTGCTCATTTGACTTGGTTACACAGCCAAATCATCTTTAACCTTCAAATCGCTGGACACAGCTAAAACCAGGCTGTGTTACTTGTGACCATCCTCCCTCCCATTTGGAGATTTCATCCACTGGCTGCTTCTTTTCTTTGTTTTTTTCCCCCCACATGTTCTGATTGCCTCCAGGGTTTGCTACACGTAGGGTTAATACTCTCTGAGGTAATTACAACACCGGGTGGGGAGGCTACCCCTAGAGGCTGTGCTTTCTGGTAAGAGGACCTCTGTGCCAAGTTGAATATGCTGACTACCCTTAACTCACTTTTGTTCACACAAACAAGCATTCTGGAATTTTACAATGCTTTTACTTCTTTCAGGGTTAATATATTATAAACCCTATCTTTTACCTCATTTTCTTCTTGAAAAACTTGCCATGACATCAATGGCTTTAAATCAGGCCTGTGTGTAATTAATTATAAATCCCAACAGCATCATTATAAGTTTTATGTTATCAGTAAAGCTTACCTGTTGACCTCATTTAATGTGTGAATAAAAGCAGGTTGTTCACATGAACAATTTACTCTGAAGTAATTACCCCTTAATTCACACAAACACAGTGTTTAAAGCAAAGTAAGGTGTTCCCTTAAATAAGCAGATACCTCTGATTAAAGGTGAATACACACTTCAGAGTAGCTTCTCTGGGGGTAAATGATGTGTGAAAAAGCATTAATGAAAGTATGTTTTGTCCTTTAGTACCAGTCTTTAAATCCTTGAGTAGCCACCCCCTGGTTAGTTATTCTGCAAAGTTTGAACACTTGCAAAGTGTATTATTATCACCAAAGTAAGTACCCCATAATGATAGGGGGGGAGAGGGATTCACCTGTTTGTGTGAATGCAGTTTTAAAGTGAGATAATTGGTTGTTACTCCAAAGTAAGTGATTGTTTGATCAGGCTTAGTAATTCTAGCTAAGGCTAAACTTTCTTACATGTGGATTGCACAATGGAGTATTTACCTGCTCAGGGCTTCTAAATGCTGCAGCAATACAAACTTGGAAAAATAGCAGCATTACATTAACATATTTTATTGATTTATTTATTCATTACATTTATACCCCACCCTTCCTGAAACAGCTCGGGGTGGCTTACAATCTCATACAACAATTAAAACAGGACCAGGGAACATGATTAATAATACAATAAATAAGGGTGAAGGTGGATAAAAACCCTCCCTAACCCTCCCTCCCCCCTTCCCCAAAGGCCTGGGCGAACAGCCAGGTTTTACAAATTCGCCGGAATGTTAAAAGGCTTGGGGCCAGGCGAGCTTCCTTCGGGAGGGAATTCCAAAGGAGCGGCATGGCCACCGAGAATGCCCTCTCCATTGTGGCCCCCCGCTTAACACAGGGGACTTCCAAGAAGGCACCCCCGGCAGACCAAAGGAGCCGCTCTGGGGCGCGGAGGGCAAGGCGGGCCCTGAGGTACGATGGCCCAGACCGTTAAGGGCCATCTAGTTTAATACCAGGACCTTGAACCTGGCTCGGCTCGCTATTGGCAACCAGTGCAGAGTCCGGAGCACAGGTGTTATATGCTCCCGATGACCCGTCCCCAAAAGGAGCCAGGCCGCCGCATTCTGCACTAGCTGCAGCCTCCGAACAAGGAACAAGGGCAGCCCCACGTAGAGCGCATTGCAGTAGTCCAGCCTTGAGGTGACGAAGACATGAATGAGGGAGGCCAGGTCTGGGCCAGAGACGTACGGACGCAGCCTCCGCACCAGATACAACTGGTGGAAAGCGGCCTTTACCACTACCTCCACCTGTCACTCCAGGCGGAGATCTGCATCCAATACCACCACCAGATTCCGAACCTGCTGAGCTATAGGAGGGCGAACCCCCACCCCCAATCAGGGGGGCCAACACCTCCCTCGCTCTCCCCATCAATATCACCTCCGTCTTATCGGGATTGAGCTTCAGTCTGCTCGGCCACATCCATTCCGCCACGACCTCCAGACACTGGGATAGCACCGAGACAGCAGACTTTAATTTATTAGGGGTTTTTTGTTTTTGTTTGGTGAGTTAAAACTTAGAATGTTGCTTTTGAGGTCTATAATTAATTACACACAGGTCTGATTTAAAGTCATTGATGTCATGGCAAGTTTTTTTCAAGGAAAAAAAGAAAATGCTTTTTAGTAAAAGGACAAACTTGGATGACTATTTCCGGATCCATTGTAATAACAAGTTTGATTACATTTCTACAATTATATGAAATAATTGGTGGAAAGGGTGTGTGTGTCACAAAACATTTTTTTCTGTGTTTTCTCCCTTTTACTTTTACAATTGTAATATGCCATAGCAATACATGTAGCAATCTACATGTATTGCTCTGGCATATTAAAATTGTAAAAGTAAAAAGGAGAAAACACAGAAATATTTTTTTTGTGACACACACACCCTTTCCTACCAATTTTTTCATATAATTGTAGAAATGTAATCAAACTTGTTATTACAATGGATCCGGAAATAGTCATCCAAGTTTGTCCTTTTACTAAAAAGCATTTTCTTTTTTTCCTTGAAAAAAACTTGCCATGACATCAATGACTTTAAATCAGACCTGTGTGTAATTAATTATAGACCTCAAGAGCAACATTCTAAGTTTTAACTCACCAAACAAAA
>QEPC01000102.1:1052914-1063107 GCA_003113815.1 Sphenodon punctatus
GCGGTGAATAGGGTTAAAATTGCACGGCAGTTTTTGGAGTCCCTGGCTAAACAACAGAAGGGGGGGGGGCAGGATTAAGAGGATCAAAGACACGTCGAGAAACAAAGTCAATCCCAGCATTATTCCCCCTCGCCCCAAAACGATGTGGTGACCTGCCCCTACCTGAAAGAGCCTTAAGATGTTGGCTACCATAATGGACACTGAACTTCCCGATGCCCCAATGACTCCAACTACTTTCTCGGGCTTGACAAAAACCGGCGGTTCCCCATTGGTGCACCTCACGTCGGAGGTGTCCTTCTGGATGAGCGCCTGGACAAAAGTGAGGGACTGCTCCAAGGCATAGGTGTCCCTGGAACAAGTGTCCAAGATCCGAGCCCCGAGGGTGACGTTGGGCAGCAGGTCCGGGTCGCTGTTGATCTGGTCCAGCGCGTAAAGCATCGCCTCCAGCCGGTGGATGCCGTTCTCTTTCTTAATGTCCCCGCAGGGCACTCCGGTGGGTCCTTTGGCGTGGACGGGGAAAAGCCCCCCCAGGGTGATGTCCCCCTCGATCCGGATGGAGTGGGGGGCGTACATCTCCTGCCCCTCGGCCACCGCCGAGAGGAGAAACTCCAGCAGGCAGCAGGGCAACTTCATCAAAGTCAGGAGCTGAACGAGTCGCCCCAGCTGGATCATGGTGCTGCGATGGCCAGATGTCCTAGTGGGGCCACCGGGGCACCCCTGCGCCTTCATGCAACCGGGAAGGGGGGGGGGAGGGAGAGAGAGATTCCTGTGGGGGTGTGCGCGGCTTGGGGAGGGGATGGGAAAGGGGGAGGTCCGCTCTCTCTCTCTCTCTCTCCGCCGCCGCGATCTCCAGCGGCACAGCACTGGGGAAAGCTAAGGGTTTGCTATCGCTTTAAATGGTCGCTGGGCTCATCTCCGCCTCCCACTCTCTCCACCTCCTTCTCTCACCCTCCCCATCTCCGGCTCTCGCTTCTCTCTCCCTGCGCGTCATTACGCAGAGATGCGGGCTGAGGTAACGGGGGTGGAGGGCGGGAATTAACACGGGGATGGGGGATGCGAGGAACGGGGGGCTGGCTGGGAATTGCTCAGCCCCTGCTGCAGCCTTTCTGCTGGGCTCTCGCCCGATGCGATCGTTTCTCCCTTGCCTTCCAGCTGGGAGACATGCCGCCTTTTCGCCGCTGCAGCTTAGTACCGGGGAAAGGGATGGGGCCACCTGTATCCTCTTGCTGGATACCACCCAGATCACACCCTATCCTGACAGCTCCGACTCCACCCAAAAAATCCCGAGCGTGATGCCTCCAAAGTTAAACCTCCACAGCTCTGGCGTCCGGCTTTTGCTCCCAAGCAACGATGATGTCTACACAGAGGATGTGTCTAGCAAGCTCCCAAGGCATCAAATAAAAACTGCTAAACAGGTGCAAAAACCTGGAGCCAGCAGTTAGATTCTGTCAGCTTTTGGCCTCCCAGATCCCGAACTCCACTGCCTAAAGAGAGAGAAAGGCACAGATAGCTGCACAGCAGTATCCAAAAGCTCGGAGCCTGCATCTGAATTCTGGCACAGCAACAAGCCCTTCAAATTGCACTGCCTAAATACAGACAGAAAGCATCCTCATTTCTTTTCCATGAAACGGATGTCGTTTGACCCAACCGCAACACAAAATGTCATGTCTGACACCTGCATCCATCTTGGCAACTTTTGGTCCCCAAGCTCCCAAATTGTTCAGACAAGTGAAGTTTCTGCCTCTTCATGGGGGGAAGCAGGAAGAGAACTCTTATCCCTGACCTACTGTGGCCTGACATCAATAGACTGACACACATCGTGTCTCTGGATGCTGCTCCCTCTGCACTATATGTCCCACAATGCTTCTATATAATTAAGAAAAGAAATTACAACAGACCCTAGTGCACCCCAAAATCCAGGTGCTTTCACAAACTAGTACAGACATTATCAAATATATTTCTGACATCTATAAATTCCAAAATGTTGTCAGAGAAACAGACCTGCAGCTGCTCCAGTTTCACTGCAAAAATCTCTGCTCAAGTAACACTGTAAAAACCATATAATCATCTATGAAGCCTGATGAGTATTTACCATTTGTTTTGGCTTCCATAACCTAAGTTGTATTATTAAAATAGCTGCCATTCCTACCTGAGAACAAGCCATGCATGATCTGGCAGTTCCCAGTCCAAAGGCAACACAAAAACTCATCTCTAACCTCAGAGTCTTGCCAGAACCAGCAAATGTTTAAACCCACATTTCCAAATGTTGCTGCATGAACAGAGTAGAACTGTATCCACTGCTGAACTTCAGTCACTGATGTATTCTGGCATGAACCCTTCAGAACCCAAATATGGACTTAAATACAGAAGTGTCTCACCCATTTCCCCCAACCAAGATCACCCAAGTTTTACTTTTTAAGAAAAAAGAACTGTAACCATGTAATCATACTGGATAAACTTGTGCCCATTGCATTGTATTTCAGCCAAGCCATGGCAGTACAAATCTAACATCTTGATCTTTCTATGTGCAGCCAAATTTCAACCCATGGAATTGAAATTTTGCAGTGGAACTAGAGTAGCAGATGTGGATGATCAAATTGTGTGTGGTTTTAGCTGATTAACTCTTGATTGAGATTTTCAAAGTATCCTCAGGAATTTGAACACATCTTCCAATAATTCTAAGCACATTTTAGTGGAGGATGTGTCTAAATCTGTATAACGGTTATGATAATGTCAATGTCAGTGCACTGGATACACAGATCTAGGTATGGGTTTTGATAACGACATGCCAAAGCTGTTACTAACCTGCTGGTGAAAATTGTCAGTTTGAAAGTACCAAATCTGGATTCAGCCGGATTCAGGTTCTAGGCATGTATTTTTGTAGGGTGTTAACACACAAGAAGGGAGGCTGTTGGAACCCATGTTCGATTTGTGGAACCCCCATGCCACTGCCACTGCCACCCCCATGGGCAGCTTAGGGAGCCCTTCAAACAGGCAGTCCCCTGCCCACAGTTCAGGGGCTTGTGACAGCTGCCACATATTTTATTTTATTTATTTAACTTTTATCCTACCCTGCCCTCAAGGCTCAGGGCAGCTTACAGAAATATATAAAATACACAAACACACATAAAAACAAATACAACTAATGTAAAAGAAACCCTAAACCTCATGCACCAACCCTCTCCCTAACCTCTCCACTCCATCCCACCCAACCGTATCCCAACCTGCCAAATGCCTGACCAAACAAAAAGGTCTTGCGTCTCTTCTGAAAGGCAAGCACTCATGCTTAGGTGCATCTCCAAGGGGAGAGAGTTCCATAAGTGTGGGGCAGAGGGTGCTAGCACTCTCCCCTTCCGGGAGCCTCCTGACAGCTGGGCAGCCCTGGCACCCTCTCTCTCCCCCAGCTGTCAGGCAGCCCTAGGTAGAGGGTGTTTGCTCACATTCATGCCCCACATACACACACCCCACCAGTGGGCATGCTAACTCTGGCTCTGACAGAAAGAGGGGGGTCACAGCCTGGGAAGACTTCTTTCCTGGCCGTGACCTCTCCTTCCATGTCCACTAGTTTCCTTTGCTGGCAGGCAAGGAGAGGATCCGGGATCAAAGCCAGTGTGTGGCCCCTCCAGAGAAGCTGCACATATCCTGCAATCCTCTCAGTTCCTTTCCTGAATGGGGAGGGGATTGCAGGATCTTCACAGCACCTCTTGAGGGGCTGATCGCTGACTTTCATCCCCACTCATCTCCTGTCCGAGCAGTAACCATGGAAAGCAGGGTCACGGTCAGGAAAAAAGCCTTCCCTGGCTGAGACCTGCCCTGCCCCTTTCCATCAGAGCCAGAGCTAGCGTGCCCCTCTCAGCTGAGAGCTGGCTGGGAGAGGGGAGGGCAGATCGCACTCCTGAGAGCCTCTGGGTACTTCTGTGCTCCCCTTTCCTGCCCAGCTGTCAGATGAGAAGGGCGTGCTATCGGTGCCTCTATGGTGCTGGCGGACCCCAGGCTGTGGGGGAAGCTAACAAACGAGACCTAGCCCCGTGCTTGGGCCGGGCTAACCCACACAGCTTGCGCCTCATTTCCTGCCTTGATTGTGTGCGGATCTGCCCCAGGTCAAATATCCTACGGCCGCCGTTCAGACAGGCAGGTAAATCCAGGGCAAAGGGGGGCCAACAAGGGGCAATGACTCTCCGGTGTCGTTTTGTCAGTGTACATGAGGGATAAGATACCTGATGCACTAAATGCAGTGACCTATTTTATACAGGTGCATTTGTTACATTGTGAGCAGAACTTCCAAGTATCCAGGAATATGTGTGGCCCATGTTCTAGTCTGATTATGTTCCCCAAAGTATGACATTTGGCCAGATCCAGGCACTTGCAGCACTGTTGTTCCTTTATGACTCAAGATTAATTATTAATTATTATTATTATTATTATTCAGTAATAAATGGCTTGCTCTCTAGTTTGGCGTTTGAGCAATCTGGGCCCCCAAAAGACATAATGCAGCAATACCCACACAGATCAAAATGTAAAGCCTTTTTACTTCTGTTGGAGACAGCGGGTGTTTTTAGACAGACAACGGGGTAGCTACCCCTGGAGCTGCTCCAGCGGTGCACCCCGCGTCTGCCCACTCCCAGCCCCCCCCGGGTAGGGTTTACATGGACCTGGAAGCTGCCATGGCCCACAGTCTGTCCACGTGGTGCCTCCCTCCCCCACACCATAGAGTTGCAGGCAGATCACTTGACACTCTAGGGTGCTGCCCACATCTCTATGGCATTGCCCAGACAACCCCAGGCCAAGAGCTGAGCTGCAGCAGTCCTCCACCAGGCACACAAACAGCAGGTCCACCTCAGGATGGTGTCCCAGGTTTGGCCAGCCCGCTCCGCCGGTGGCGCTCTGGGATGTTCTGGAGTACTGCTGGTGGGGCTGCCCCAGAGCAGCCTGCTCCACCTCTGATCCACCTGCACATCTGGCGGGCTGCCTTTGGACGGACACCCAGGGGAGAGGTGGAGCAGAGGCGGGCCCGCTGTCCATCTGAAAACATGCAGTGAGGGACGCTTCGCTAGGAGAGGAATAGTATCATTACTAATAAAATGTGAACAACTAGCAGCTTTCGGGAACAATATTGTCAGACTTTCTTCCTTTTCCTCCTATTGAAAAGTGTGCATTCCTCCCTCCCACACTCCAATTTTGAATAAATATTGCTTTGCTTTTCTCAAAATGCGAAATAATCTTCCTTTCTTTTCCTTTCTTCTCTTTTCCTTGCCTTGCCAATGAAGGTTTTTCTATCATGTTTCTCCTCCTTTCCTTTAACCTCTTTTTTTTTTGGGGGGGGGGGGGTGAGGATGGAGAGAAAGAGAAACAAAACAAAAAAATTGTCTTGTGATTTCATTTTATATTGTCTGAGTTTCAAAAATTATGCTGTGACCCAAAAATTTATAGTGATTAAGATGCTTAATATTCACTAGCTGTATGCCATCCAGTCCCAGAATTATAATATATATATATTATATATATATATAATTTTTTAAATTTTTTTTTTAAAAGTTGGATTATTGTTAAATATATATATATATATTAAAAAGTTGGATTTATTGTATAAAAAAAAAAAAAAAAGCTAAATCATCTTCCTAGGAATTATCCCTGTGCTGGTTCTGCCTTTCTCCCCTCCTTTCCCTTTCTGTTTGGATGTAACTTAAATATTGCTCATCATTGTGTTGACACAACTGGGACAAGGTGTCAAGTTAAGCAGAGGCAACAGGGGAGTTTGGGATGGTGGCATAAATGCAGCTGTCCAGGTCTGGTGAGAAGGGGAGAGGGGATGAGGCCAGAGATGTCACTGGGAATTTCTCATGTGCACAAATGACTTGACTGCTGACCACATCAGACCCACAGGTCCTGACACTCATTCACTTTCCAGCCTATTACTCCAGCAGTCCCGGATACCCATTCATCATCTCTTGCATCCACATATGTCCTAACCTTGTTACAGCCAATTCACCTGCTGCCCAATCAAATGCAGTCTTGTTTCCCTTACGCTAATATGCATGCAGTCCGTAAATGTCAGTTGCTGCTTTTCCATACCCATTCACTATGCCTATTCTCACCAAGTTTGTACAGCTGCCTATCTGTGCACAGTCACCTTGCTTTTATTTATATTCCAGTAGGATTACATTCCAGATCCCATTCAACTACAAACATGCAATACATGACTCCACGGTTCTATCCATCCTTATCTGAAATGCCCCAAACATCCTCCCAAGCTCCATATTTTAGGACTCAAGTGAGGACTCTGGCACTTCCATCTGTGAATTCATCACCTCTCTGGGCTTTGTGTATTTCTAAGGAGGCTTTTGTCATAGTGTCGAAGCACTACCAGACAATGCTCTATTACAGACTAGAATCCTTAACAAACCCATCACAACAGTGTTTTCCATCTTAGTCTGTCTCCAAGTAAATTCAAAGCCCTAGTTCCTCCCAAACTACAGAGCAACAACGAGCTATCTCAGAGACCATCTTGTAATTTGGGATCCCTTTGCAACATCTTTGCTCCATAGGATTTCTACAAGTAGGGAAGTCTAGGAAAAGATACTTAGCCGTTCAGGCAGCTCAGTTCTAAGCCTGAGTTCGACAGTGTCTGATCAAAAAGAAAGACTCCCTGCCCCTGATCCCTTCTGCCAGATTTCCAGCAGGAGTTTAGTAATAAAATCCATTAAATCTTGTTAAAGTTGTGTCCGAAATCTGCACCCACATACTTACAGGGTATTATATCACCACAGAAAAAAAGCCTTAAAGATAGGATGTTTATGCTTTATTTGCCCACAGGACTGATTTAAGAAACAGAATCCTATCTCCACAGGTCACTACGATCATGTTGGCATCTTCACATCCTAACTCATTGATTTCATGATAAGGCAAAGTCCTGGGAAAAGCACCCTACTGCAGTCTTTGACTATTACTGGATATCACCTTTAGAAGTCTTCACAAAGTTGGAGAATTTTGGACCTGGTGCAGCACAAACCAAGCTGTTACAGTCCTTGACATAGGCCTATTCTGGTGTGAAATTATTTATTATTTATTATTATTATTAATTATTATTATTATTATTATTTCCTTGCATTTTAATACTTACTGACATGCTGCTACATGTAATATTAAATAAACTTTTGGAATCAGGAAAGGTCAGAACGTATTTTAACCATGCATTAGCTTCGCATAGCAAGGGGATGAGCTCTCACAGCGCAAAACCCTGAGTGCATGAGACAAGCTGGTAGGGGTGCTTGTCACTGGAAGCTGCTGGGCATACCAAGAAGTTTTGCTGCTGCTGGAGGCTGGAAATAAGCTTTTCCTAGTGGGGCGTCTTCCAGAAGATTTGGACTTTGTAACGAGGTCAGGTAGGAAAATGACAGGAAGAGGGAGTACAAGCACTGGCCGATGGATACCTGTCTGACCACAATGGGAGGGGAGAGGCAGCAAAAAGTTTGTTCCAAATGCACAGCTTAGCAGCAGTTGGACTCCAGGGTTTTCAAGCATCATGAACAGGTAGCCTGTTTGGGGGAGTCAGGCCGAGTTAACCTATTTGCGGTGGAATACACACTCACCCACAGTCAGCCAGGATTCAGGTCTTGAACCTGAATAGAAATTTATAAATCAATAAAATAAACCCTCACCCCTAAGTTTTCTGGTATGCTGGCTGGCCCTGCAGTGCTACTGCCTTACCTAGCCTCTGCCCCTAGAGGGCCTCCCTTCTTTGGCCTGGCCACACCCTTCCTCCTGTCTGTCTCACCCTTGTCATGCCGCCCCCTTCCTGGTTGGCTACAAGCCAGCCTACAAAGCCTGCAGTTAGTCCCAGGAAGCTAAACCAACCATCTGACCTGTTCTTTCTTTTTCCTGTTCGAGTTCTGACCTGTTCCTCAATCTGCTCTGCCCTGCTCTGTGTGATGTCTTCCATCACCTTTTCTGCACCAAAAGATCCAGAGACTTCAACACACTGCTTTCCTGCCAAAGGACTCTGCTAACAACAACTTTATTGAGCTCCTGCTCTCTTAACAAAACATTCACAGCGACACCCTGCCATTCCAACAATCAACCACTTGGTGGCAATGTGCAGGGACACAGTCCATGAGGCAGCTATCAACATAATAATTGTATGATAAAACACCCAGTATCTGCTTTGTTCTGCTCCAATCCCTTGTCTTCTCCAATTCTGACTTCTCTGCACCCTGGAGCACTGCCCTGACTCCCAACTCCTGACCTGATCCCTGAGTCCAACCACATGTGAGATACACAGTCTATCTCACATGTACACTCTATNGCTGCTGCTGGAGGCTGGAAATAAGCTTTTCCTAGTGGGGCGTCTTCCAGAAGATTTGGACTTTGTAACGAGGTCAGGTAGGAAAATGACAGGAAGAGGGAGTACAAGCACTGGCCGATGGATACCTGTCTGACCACAATGGGAGGGGAGAGGCAGCAAAAAGTTTGTTCCAAATGCACAGCTTAGCAGCAGTTGGACTCCAGGGTTTTCAAGCATCATGAACAGGTAGCCTGTTTGGGGGAGTCAGGCCGAGTTAACCTATTTGCGGTGGAATACACACTCACCCACAGTCAGCCAGGATTCAGGTCTTGAACCTGAATAGAAATTTATAAATCAATAAAATAAACCCTCACCCCTAAGTTTTCTGGTATGCTGGCTGGCCCTGCAGTGCTACTGCCTTACCTAGCCTCTGCCCCTAGAGGGCCTCCCTTCTTTGGCCTGGCCACACCCTTCCTCCTGTCTGTCTCACCCTTGTCATGCCGCCCCCTTCCTGGTTGGCTACAAGCCAGCCTACAAAGCCTGCAGTTAGTCCCAGGAAGCTAAACCAACCATCTGACCTGTTCTTTCTTTTTCCTGTTCGAGTTCTGACCTGTTCCTCAATCTGCTCTGCCCTGCTCTGTGTGATGTCTTCCATCACCTTTTCTGCACCAAAAGATCCAGAGACTTCAACACACTGCTTTCCTGCCAAAGGACTCTGCTAACAACAACTTTATTGAGCTCCTGCTCTCTTAACAAAACATTCACAGCGACACCCTGCCATTCCAACAATCAACCACTTGGTGGCAATGTGCAGGGACACAGTCCATGAGGCAGCTATCAACATAATAATTGTATGATAAAACACCCAGTATCTGCTTTGTTCTGCTCCAATCCCTTGTCTTCTCCAATTCTGACTTCTCTGCACCCTGGAGCACTGCCCTGACTCCCAACTCCTGACCTGATCCCTGAGTCCAACCACATGTGAGATACACAGTCTATCTCACATGTACACTCTATATCGAACAGGGTTGGAAATACCACAGCCTGACACTGCAGTTCTGCATTGGATCCTTCTGATCTTTCAAAGAGAAATACCAAAAAGCACCAGTAAACATTACGGATTAAGTGACTGTAAATTTCTTTTTTTAAAAAACAAACAAAACAAAATCATTTACATGCGAAGTTTTAAAAACTGGCTTTGTAGCTCCCAGGTTTATGTACATCACTGATGAGGGTACATGGACTATAAAATCTCTAGGTCACAAGTTTAAATCTCGCTTAGGGCAGCTCCTGACAGTAACTGCTGATGGTTTGGGGAAGTAGAAATCCTTGTCAGGAGGCGGTGTTTGAATTCTGGAAGAGTGTCAAGCTAGAATAAAACAAAGTGTCATATTGGCATGGACCAAAGGTCCATCTAGTCAGCTCTCCATCTCTGGCAGTGGTCAGTATTGGATCCTTCAGAAGAAGTGTACAAAAAGTAACGAGACACATTTAGAGTGGTCCATCCCCCTGTCATTTACTCCTGCTTCCAGATGAAAGATATTTATTTTTTATTATTATTAATTATATTATTTATTATTATTATTATTATGATTAGCATTTATATAGTGCAAGCGATGTACCTGGTGCTTTACAAAAAACAAGATAGACACGGTCCCTGCCCAAGAGCTTACAATCTAAAACACAGGGGGAGGGGAGACAGGAAAAGGGGGAGAGACAGTGGGAACAGAGGGAGAGAAATACATTTATTTACTACAATATTTTACCCCGCCTCTCCAACATCTCGTAGCTCGAGGCAGCATACAAATATAAAATATTTTAATATGTACAAAACTATAAAACTAATAAATAAACCAAACAGACTATAAAAAGGGGGTGTCACAGAGTAAAACAGAAAGCCCCCTCCCCCCCC
>QEPC01000102.1:1065220-1087302 GCA_003113815.1 Sphenodon punctatus
CTCCGAAGGCCCGGCGGAACAGCCAAGTCTTACAATAATGACAGAAAGAGGTGAGGTCCGGGGCCACCCAGGCCTCTGCTGGAAGGCAGTTCCACAGCCTAGGCGCGGCCACCGAGAACGCCGTCTCCATAGTCGCCCCTCAGAGCAACCCGGGGGACGTCAAGAAGGACGCTCCAGGCAGACTGCAGGTGCCGATCCAGAACATGGAGAGTGAGGCGGTCTCACAGATAGGTATAGGTATATGGTAGATAAGTAGCCACTGAGGGACTCTCCATGAACGTATGCATTCCATAACTCCCAACATTTCCAGTGGCCAAAGAGGGGCAAGCCCCACTTGCTCAACCACTTACATGCATGCACGAAAATATCCCAGCATTCCAAGGGCATAAAGAGGAGCAGATGCTCTCCTGATTCTCATTCTATGTAGTTTTTTGTATTTCCATCCTCTCCCCATTGTCCTCACAAGGGATTTTCCTGTGAGGCAACCAGGAAAGAGGCTTGAATTTGGTCTTTTTATCTCTCCTGAAAGAGATATTTTGACATCCCCCCACACCCCGAAAGAGGGACAGTGGGATTTGGTACCCAAAGAGGGACTGCCCCGCCTAAGCAAGGTCTGTTCAGAAGTACAGAATTCCCATGCTTACTTTAGAGAAATGAAGGTTTTGCTTCCTTCTGGGCAAACCGATAGCTAAGATGAATGGAGGGGAGTGCTACACCCTGTCCCCCTCCTCTGTAATTCTGCCTTCCCCCCATAGAAATAAGATGTGTTCCAGATTTTTTCCCTTCTGTTTCTTAGGCTGAAGAAATTGTTGCTTGCACACACACACACACACACACACACCCTTGTCATGCAGTCTTCCCTTTCTCTAGTAATGTCCTGGCTAGGGGCCTGCCTCTAAGGGTTTTAAAGGGTCTGAACGTCACAGCCTTCACCAATTCTACTCTGACCCAATTGAGGAGAATTTTGAGGGCACTATAATCATCACTTTATCCAGATGTTGTCTGAACCAAAACCTCCTGTCTGCTGCTGAGACATATAATATCTCCTGAAAGATAGATAATCCTATTTTAGTGAGGGTTTCTGAAACTTGTTATTACCACGGTAACAAGAAGAAGTCAACCAAGTTGTGATCCCATTGTGCTTGGCATAAAGTAAGGCTGTTTTGAAATATAGCCTTGGACAAGAAGTGACAGGAGAGGCAGCACCTAACCATGTAGCAACACTTCCACACACCTGTCTTCGTTGAGTACCATGTGACTATTCTTTTAGTCCTATTTACCAGCCAGCTATATCGTATCCTGCGATGACATCCCATGTCGCATTGCTGTAGAAAGCAACAATGGCAAGAAAGGAAGGCAGGAGGTCTCTGGTGGATCCAATTCGTGGTGGATTCACTGGCCATTGGCAGAGTGAAAGCTACCCCATACTACGTGATTCTTGCTGTTGGGCATCTTGCCAAGTATCCTGTTCTTCCAGTTTAAGATGTCGTGAGCATTTGTCAATAGCAGATGTTTCACATGAATGTCCGATATGGAGCAAGAGTTGGTTGCTACTTGAACAAATTTGGGTGTAACAAATCCTAAATGGCAGTCACTTCCTCAAACAGCTTACATTTGGGAGACCATCTGCGATAATGGCCGGCACAACACTATGTCTCCTGTGCAGGGAGAGGTTGAATACATGTGAGGCATCTTCCTCACCAAAGTAAGGTGAAAGACAGCTGCACTTTGCTAAGAAAGCCAGAGTGTGAATTTTTAAAATAAATGACCTACTTTATAAACCTTAATGCTGAAGTCAAGCTGTGCTGTTTCAACATGTCTGGAAGACTTGGCTGAAACTAGTAACTTATTTGACAGGCAAAGGCCATGAGACTGAAATTACGTACAGTCTCATATATCCTGCTGAAGTCAATGGTACCTGTAAGATCATACGTTAGTGGCCCAGATTTGATGAGTATGTACTGACATAGAATTTTTGGATGCTTTCGAATGTTACATGGGAGGGGGCAGCATGTGCAATTGCAATCACAGCTCTGTAATTGTGGGGGTTAGTGCCTATGAAAATGCAATAATGCCCCTTGTAAAAGGGCAGAGTCCCTGTGGGCTGTGGACCACCTAAGAGCCAGAGACTGGAGAGCTAGCCATGCCCACTTCTGACTATAAGAAAAGGAGAGCCAGAAGAGAGATCAGTCCATGCCTGGCTGGCAAGGAGTGAAGAACTCTACTGGAGAGCTGGAGTTGCTGAGACCTCTCCAAGGTACTGAAGTCAGACTGGGATGTGAAGTCAAGCTGGGAGGGAGCCTGAACTGGAGAGGCCAACCATTGATGCTCTCCAGGGTGCTGAAGGGGAATCTGGCTGGTTAGTGGCAAGAAAGACTGCTGGAAAGCAGAGGCTTGGGTCTGTCATAAAGAGGATCTGTATAAGCAGGGAATGCAGAACTCATATGGACTATGCACTGCATCTGTATGTAAGAGACTGTGTTATAGAATAAAGACTGTATGGCTAATTCCCAAGAGACTGAGCGACTGCTGTTTAAACCATAATCCTGAGAAGACTTAACCCAGGCAAGCCTGACTCTGCCATATCCCGTTTATTATTTATTTATTTATTATACAAAAATTTGTATCCCACATCCTCCTGCACACTGACAGCTCGGAGCAGCGCACAACATAAAAACAACAATAAATAAAACCATCTAAAATACATAAAATATACATCATAAAATTTGGCAGCAATTAAGGCAAAATATAACTTTCCCCCCACCCTTCTTATCCCTTCCCTGAAGGCCCGACGGAACAACCAGGTCTTACAACATCTACGGAAAGAGGGAGGTTCGGGGATAGACGGGCCTCCAACGGAAGGGAGTTCCACAGCCAAGGTGCAGCCACCAAGAATGCCCTCTATGCCATCGCCACCCGGTATACCCGGAGGACTTCAAGTCGGGTGCCCCCAGCCAACTGCAAGGGCCACAAAATTTCCCGGGGCCTGAGGCGGTCTTGCAGGTAAGCAGGACCCACGCTGTTTAGGTTTTATAGGTCATAACCAATACCTTGTATTGGGCCTGGAAGACAATAGGCAGCCAGTGCAGAGTACGGATCACAGGTGTAATGTGCTTGCGGATGCCCGTCACCGTTAGGAGACGAGCCGCTGCATTCTGCAGCAGCTGCAACCTCTGGACCATGGTCAAGGGTAGCCCCACGTAGAGCACATTACATGTGAGAAAATGCATACTTGTAAAGGCTACATCTGGGGACTCGGTAATGCGTAAGTCTTCTTGCATGATAAAAGTGGATTAATGCATTCTCACAGGCATTAATCCTTACAATTACAGAGCCGTGATTGCGCAAGTCCCCCCCCCCGCCATGTAATGTTAGAAAGCAGTCATAGTGTTTGGAGGGACCCACAGGGGCTATCTCGTCCAACCCCCTGCCCTGCTCCAAGGCGGAATGCCCTCTATCCAGCATGTATGAGGGACCTTTTCCCTCCTAGGGGCCACCTTGAACATTAGTACATGCTCCAAGGGCCAAATAGAAGTTGGGGAAAGGGGCTCATAAAGTGTGTGGCTCAGGAGTATGAGGATCCAAATCACAGATCTCTCATTCTTGTGTTCCTGCCCTTATCTTCCCCCTTACTGAACTCAGTCTTTCAGTGCTAGGGGTCAGATCCAGGAACTGAAAAGGGGCCCCAATAGAAATTACCAGTGGGCTGCATTTGACCCCTGGGCCTGAGGTTTCCCAACCCTGATCTACAGCATCACAACTGGATGACTGTCCAGCTGGCTTTTTAAAATGTCCAATGAATGGAGTTCCCCACAGCGTTCTTAGGGACGGCCAAAAGAACCATTCCACTTTCATACTAATATAATTTTGGAAGCCATGTTAGTCTGAGTCAGTGACTATATTATAGACAGATGAAGTATGGCACCTTATAGAGTAAGACCGCAAATCAGCTAAGCCCAAGGCCAGCGCAAGGAACCTTGTGCTGGCGCAGGCAAGACCAGTGCTCCGCCAGCCCAATGGCCACACCCCCTCCGACAATGTGGTGGCAATGCCCCCTCCACTGGTGTTACAGCAGGGCGCACAGCCCACAGAGGGGGTGCCCAACCTGTTGGGTGAGCCCCACTGCAGTAGTGGGTACCCCACAAGGGTAACCCCACTGTGGGACTGCCCCCCTCCCCCTGCAGCAACCAGGCCAGCTAGCTATGCCTACACCCACTTACTCCTGCTTGGAGCCAGAGCATGGCTGGCGCAGCCACAGGGAAGCAGGCGGGGATCACCTGAAGTACCTGGAGCCACTGCACGCCTGCCCGGCCAGACTCCAAACCCCACAACACACACCCAGTCCTCAGCGAGGTCCTGCATTACTGCCATGGGAGCTGGGTCACGCGGGGACCTTGCCATGGCTCTTACACTCTGGGGTGTGTGCTGTGGGGTTTGGGGGCTGGCTAGGTGGGAATGCAGTGGCTCCAGGGACTCCAGGCAATCCCTGTCTAACCCCCTTCCTCTTGCTCTCCACCTTTCCTCCCTCTCCCCCTTCCATCCGGGGGTGGAGCTAGATGTGATGCTGTGGCTTCTGGCACCCCAGTGCCTTCCGCCGGCGCTGTTTCCCCCAGTGCAGCCAGAGACCTGGATCGCACTCTAACTTTGAAAAGATTTATAATTAATTTATTTTATTTAGACATGAACTTTTGTGGGTAACAACCCACTTCCTCAGATGCATAGATGGACCAAAACAGTAAAGTGGAAAGCTCATGCCTGAATAAACTAAATAATTAATAATCTTTTCAAAGTTAGTCTATAAGGTGCCATACTTTGTCTTTCGATAATGCATTCCAGTTTCAGTTATGATTTTTCAGTGGAGCTATTTTGTTTGACACCAGGCAAGGATCTTGCCCCATATCTGTTTTGGAAGATATGATATGTTGGTATTGCATCCTACACTGCCAACTACTAGTAGGGCTGTGAGAAATGTATGCTAACAGATCAGTGGAAGCAAAAAACAACAACAGCAAAACAAGGAAAACTAAAAAATATGGCAATATTTTTAAAATTTTGGTCGTACACCATTACAATGCACTACACAGTTGGAGGTCATTTTATACCAGACTAATGGGCATGGTACAAGCTAGTAATTTGTTGTGTGAAGTCAACGGTGGGACTGAAGCCAGAGCTCCTGCTTATCCAGCATTGAGTGAATAGTGAATATTTTTGCAGCTGAAACCAGAAGGAAAAACAAAAACAAAACAAAAAATCTGTGATCCTTAACTTGTAACTTTCTACTGGATCTATTTACAAAAGAAGAGAGACTGTTATGACCCTTAGTGTTAGAAAAATAAGCACACTTTCCTGGAAGAAATAGCTGCAGGCCTCTTTGTGGTGGACCTTATTATGCAGGATAAAATAAATAATAAATAGCTATAAAATGAAGTGTAAGAGAGTATTTTAGATCTATAAAGAGAAGAGTTGCACTTTTATAAAGTTATTTTTTTCTGAAACATCAGCTAAACTATGCCTGTTTTATATCGCAGTTTACTGTGTGGGGGACTATAACATCCCAAGCATATAACTGATGTACGAACTATTTCAGAAATAATAGGAACTAATTCAAACCTCTGCCTAGAACTTTAAATTACCCTTTCTGGAGGTTTGAAAAGGTTTCGATAATTACACACCGACAGGTTATTTCATATCCTGTCACCACTGAACACCTGGATCTTTGCACTCAAATTTTTTTGGTGATGACTATGGTATAAAAACTAGTTTGGAAAGGATTAATATGTTTATGAAGAATAGGATCATCTGTGGCTATCAGCTAAGTTGTTCAGAGGATGAAACTTCTGACAGCTGGAAGCAATTAGAAGGGAAAGTATCATGCCATATATACTCTGTATTTGTTTTGTTTGTTTGTTTTGTTTTTACAATTCCTGTAAAGCATCCAGTGCTGGCCATTCTCAGAAATGGGATACTCATGGATTGGATGGCCCAGTATGTCACAGTTCAGATATGTAATTGCCTTATTCAGGTGAGAGAAAAAAGCGGTGGAGCACAGATACCACAGTGGCCCCAATCCAATACCCCACAGATCCGCATGTGGAGCTGTGTGTGTGCGCAGTTTACGCATGGCGCAATGTGCCAGCAATGTGGATCTGTATGGATTTCACGCGGCTGCACATGGGGATCCGTGGGGCATTGGATTGGGGCCACCAATGGCTAAGATTTGCCTTACCACAGGGTGAATTAGGGCAGCTCCCCCAAGTCCAACCAGGGATTCTGTGAAGTGGGAGGGGTGGGGTGGGGGCACTTCTGGGAGAGAGCAGTACAGTGCTGCACTGCTGCAGCTAGCAGTTACATAGGGCATGGTTCTGGCCCCTGCCTGTCCTGGGACCTACCACTCTCATCCCGGGACCCTATTTAGTTTAGTTTATTTGCGGCCGCAGCCAATAACACATAAATACATCCCAGGACCCTGAATGTTCTTTTTTCCCCTCATAGAATTGGAGGCAGGAATTTGAAGGCAATAGTGCCACAGTAGGAAGATTGTGTGTGAAATGGTGGGAATGTAGTAGTAAGTAAGCTGTTATTGTTTGGCCATTGGCCATAACAAAATTCATTAAGAAAATAATACAAAATACAAAACATACATTATAAACTTTCAGAGACCATAGGTCTTAGTCAAAGGTAAATGCACATACATTGAATTTAAAATTTGGCTTGCCCTTCTCGGGGGTTATGGTGCCAACATTTGTCCCCTGCTTAAACATCCCCTTAAATAATAAGTATATTCATCATTAGTCCACAGATTAGTGGAAGGACGGAAGGAATAGGAAGGAAATTTATTAATTTGTTTGGCCATTGGCCGTAGCAAAAAAGTAACAAAGCAAATACAATAGTAAATTGCTTATCAGCATGGAGCTTAAAACAAGAAAAGCAAGGACAATTAACACAATAATGTTCATAGATATACAAAAAGAAGAGAATAAAAATTAAATTTGTAATTGCATTGTGTTTGCCTTACCCTTCCCGGGGTTTATGGCGGCAACATTTGGCCCCTGCATTAACTTGATATTATCCCCATTGCTAAAGGCCAGTCAGTTACAACTAAGTTGGAGGTATGCTTGTGTTTATTGTTTATTACCATTAACTAGAGGAGTATAAATCAAAACAGATATTAAATGCAGGAAACCCGTAGATGTACCCTAGATTATTAATTGTTCTCATTTTATCTTCTAACATCTCTGGGCTCTGCTTGTCTTATTCTTTGAGCCTTTTTCCTTCTTATTTCTGCTTGCCATGCAAAAGATGCTAGAGACCTAGTAACAGTCTGATTTGTGTTAGCCAATAAGTATGACATTTTCCAATTAATGTCCCAATGTTCTTTCCCTTCCAATAAAGGTTTGACATATTTGTTCCACGTGTCATTGTGCGGGCAGTCAAAAATATAATGCACAACATCTTCAATTTTGTTTTGCGAGCAGCTGCAAAATCGCCAATTGTGAGTGATACCAGCGAGTCTTCCTTCTACAACAGCAGAAGGGAATAGCTGGAATCTCAATCTGGTAAGAGCAGCTCTAGTGTCCGGGTTCTCCACATAGAACAAGTAATCTTCGAAGCAGAAGTTACTTTTAAGCTCTGGGTACCTAGGAGCTGTTTGCATGCCTTAACCTGGGACAGCCCGTCTTGAGTAAAGACGTCATTAATTCTACAGGTTAGCAGAGGTTGCACTTTAATTTGAGAACTAGACTTAAGCTCCTTCGTTGGCAAACCGTAAGCACTTATCAGCCCCTCCATTTTTTTGATCCATGTAGTCCTCCTTTTGAGGCCTTCCTGTTCCCTGTAACACATTTTAGTTAATCTTACATCATCCATACTCTGCAGCCGGGACCAATATCTAAAGATAGCTAACTTAATTTTAAGTTCCACGGGGAACAAATCCAACTCTGCCCTTACCATACTCGAAGGTGCAGAACAGGGAACCCCCAAAACCCTTTTGCAAATTTTGAGTTGTATCGCTTCTAGACCAGTAACATGAGCATGGCCCCAAATCTCTGTTCCATAAATCATTTGAGGAGTCAGTTTTTGATTTATTAATGACACAACAGACTTTGCTAGCTTGGCCCCCACAGTTCTCCAAAATTNTACAGGTTAGCAGAGGTTGCACTTTAATTTGAGAACTAGACTTAAGCTCCTTCGTTGGCAAACCGTAAGCACTTATCAGCCCCTCCATTTTTTTGATCCATGTAGTCCTCCTTTTGAGGCCTTCCTGTTCCCTGTAACACATTTTAGTTAATCTTACATCATCCATACTCTGCAGCCGGGACCAATATCTAAAGATAGCTAACTTAATTTTAAGTTCCACGGGGAACAAATCCAACTCTGCCCTTACCATACTCGAAGGTGCAGAACAGGGAACCCCCAAAACCCTTTTGCAAATTTTGAGTTGTATCGCTTCTAGACCAGTAACATGAGCATGGCCCCAAATCTCTGTTCCATAAATCATTTGAGGAGTCAGTTTTTGATTTATTAATGACACAACAGACTTTGCTAGCTTGGCCCCCACAGTTCTCCAAAATTGTAGGATTCCATTGGCAGTACGGTCTGCTTTTCGCTTTACAGCCTCAATATGCCTTGTCCAATTACCCAAATAGTTAAACAGAACACCTAAATACCTGTAGCTCTTGACATGCTCAATTTCATGAGACCCAATTTGCCTTTTACTAGGAAAATAATAGTTGGCAAATACCAAGACCTTGGTCTTCAAATAATTAATTTCCAAATGATTAGAAACACAACAATCGTGCAGGTCCGCTAATAGTCTGCGCATACCGACTTTGGTCAAAGACAACAACACCATATCATCCGCGTATAACAGAACTGAGATAGATCTCTGGCCTATAGATGGTGGATGGTTCTGATCTTTTGACAAACGGCTCACTATGTCATTGACAAAGAAGTTGAACAGAAGAAAAAAAAAAGGGGCCAGTACACAGTCCTGCTTTACCCCATTTGAAGTGGTAATAGTGTCCGACAGGAGATCTTTGTCATTAAGTTTAACTCTCGTATCGGTGTTGGTATAAAGCAGTTGAACAAGTCTTAAAAGCCTGCGATCTAAGTTGATCCTCCTAAATTTGTCCCACAATAGGTTTCTGTCAATAGAGTCGAAGGCTGCTTTTAACTCCACGAAATCTGCATAGAGTTTTGTTCGTTTTGTTGTAACATATTTAAAGACTAAATTATCCAAGATAAAGCACTGATCTATGGTGGAGCGGCCAGCCCTAAAGTTGGCTTGTTTCTCAGCCAATCTTTGGTTGGTTACAGCCCAGTGTTCCAACCCATGTAGCAGTGCTCTGGCACAAAGAAATGATGGTAATGCAATTTGAAACATCAAGGAGATGGGAGGTTTCAGCAAAGTTATCTCTAGGAATTTGCAAGGAAGAGAAAACAACACACCCAACTTGAAAGTGGGAACTGGAAGCTAGCCAGGTGATGCTGATGGCAAGCATTGTAGGGTATTCTCCTCCCTCCTAAACAGATTTGAAAAAAGCTAACAAGGTAGGTACTTCCCTCCCCACTTCAAACTCCTTTAGCTTGTTTTAACCCCCTTACTCCTAGGAACAAAGGGAAGGGTAAAGTGACAGAGGAGGTACTTACCTTTTGTTCACATGTTGCAAGAACTTAGTCATTTGTGCATTCTGTCAAAAAGTTATATACAGTATGTGAGTAGTCAGCCCAGTTCCCTGGGGTCATAAAGCAGCGACTCATACAAAAACCTCCAAGCTTATATCACTTTCAGCAACCCTGGCCTCTTTTTTTCTAGAAACAACGTGAACATCATAGTCCATGTCTCAACAGACCATCAGGCTGGCTTTACAGCCTGTCAGCTGGTTCCAGGGCTAGCTAGCTCTGACTGCGGTCTGCATCCGTCCACAGCCAGGTTGTCCGCCTCAGCTTCTCTAAGCCTGGGTATTTATATTTCCTAGTGTGGGCAGGGCCAAGGCACCAGCCAATGCTCCTTAAAGGGGCTGCCACCTGACCCATTACAGTGTCATACAGAAATGTCCCACAGAGTGTGTGCATTTTGCACATGTGCAAATATATACAAGCTTTTGGGGTCTGAAAAGGAAGCGTCAAGTATTTACTGGTGAGTTATAAATCACTAACTACCAAAAGAACAGCTGCAATAGCATGTACATTAATAGTGGATACAACTTTCTAAAACAATATCTTCCTCTTAAAATAAGTCATCTTTTCTAACACGATCTCAAAGTTCTTTTTGATTCGTTAAGAAGTAAATTCTGTTAATCAAGCACCAACACCAATGAAGCCTGGTTGTCTACGGGTGTTTTTAATTGAGCAAGGCAACAGTGTGTGCGTGAGGGACGGTGCATGACTGCTGAGTGGCACTACCACGGAGCACCCACTCAGGTGGAGTGTGTGGGGAGCAATTCAAACGGGCGGCTCCCAGGGTGGCCACTATGGCCACAGAGGCAGACCCAACACACTCCCCCTGCTACAGACGATGGGGAATGGAGAAGCACGCCAAGCTGGCCTTTGAAAGTGACGTTTGCATGTAAGCCCAGGCTCCCCAGCACTCTCAGCCAGTTCTTGTGACTTGCAAAGGCTGCTTCCCCTGCCCACCGTACCTCTGAGCAGGGACCCTGTTTGCTGACGTGGCTGGCTGCCACCGTTCATATGGGCATGGGCTTTGTGGCTGCCTGTTGCCACGCAGCTGTTTGGCTTGCCCTACACGGAGCACTCCGGATTTCCTGACAGTGCTCCATGCGTAGCCATGAATGAGTGCTCCGGGGCTCACAGGAGAAGGCACTTCAGCTTCAGATGGGTGGTGGGCTCCGTGGTTCCTGGGTGGCCATGCGGGGTAGCATCTCATCTAAAAACACCCTAAGAGGGAATAATGTCAATAGGGTTGTGGGGGTTTTTGCTACAAAAGGGGCAATAGCTCCAGTCCAGGTTCTTCACTTTTAACTTTGACCTCTTTACCAAACTTGTTTGAAATTTACCTTCAGGATCAATAGTTATTTAGTAAGGGCACATACGTACACACAGAGACACAAACACACACACACACACACACACACACACACACTGAGTGATTGTATAAGCCTCCATTCCTTTAGAAGCCAGGCTAAAAATATTAAGACTTAAAAGAGACCTCTTGAGTGCATGCAACATACAAAAGAGAGAAAGAGGATTTTTAAAAACTATTTTGCACTTCTGGGAGTACCAGATGGATACAGAGAACCCTGTGGAATCAACAAGGGCAATATTTTAACTGTTCACCTTTTGTTTTTAAATTTAATTTTGCTGGCATTTTGAGCCACAAATACATCTGCTCAGTGACCATTTTAAGTAATAAGTGATGTGCACTGAGGACAAAAATAGAATGCCACTAAATCCAGTCAGGCTGTTGTAATTGCAAAGGCCAAACTGGATACCAGCTACATTTCAGGAAATATGAAGCTAATATTTTTTCATCTGTGTGGAAGACCTATAGAAATCAAAGATCTTGTCATTACAAACATCATCCCAGTGTTCCTAGCTTTCTTTTCCAGTGAGTTTTTGCAGGCAGACATTTCCCAGAAAAACCTGATTATTACATTCATTTTACATGCTTTTCAAGGGCAAAACACCGGAATTCCTGTTTTCCCAGAGAAAAACTCAAAATTTGAGGTTTTTCTGGGAAATCTCCACCTGCAAAAAACTCACTGGCAGAGAATCCTAGGAACCCTGAGACATTAGCCCTTTAAAGTGAGGGCGCTCTCTGTTCCCTCTTATAGTCCCCCAAATCTATGGCACCGCATACAGCAACATATGGCTTTATATCTAACCTCCATCCTGAAATCATCCACCACTTTGTTATAGGGGGAGTCAATGCATGAAAGTCCGTGCCTCTGCCAACCTGAGGAAAAACCACACATTTTGAGTGTCAGCTGATGTGATTGGGAATTTTGGCAAGAGGGGAAAGTCATTATTAACTGGGACAACGATTCTCTCTCTGGCATCATCCTCTGTCAATCCAGAAGAAAATACCTGAGCTGAAATGGAGTTGTAACATTGTACTCACAAATCAAATTCAAGGCTGCATTTACCAAACCAAACACCTGAGTTTGAATTCTTCAGTGCTGTGAAACTGATCAGATTTGTTACTTTGACTCTTTACAAAGAAACCACTTACTCCTGGTGGGCTTCAATGGGACTCCTTGGGAGAAGAGGATTTGTGGATCATAGTCTTTGCTTCTTCATTTTTTGATATTTGGCTCTTTGGCACTTCAACAGCTTGCAGATTTCAAAATGGACCCCCAACCAGTGAACAATGAACAAATGAAAAACAAACTAAAAATCTTTAGAAAGTGATCTTTTTGAACTGGGACAACAAATTTCAATTGAATCTGACCAGCTGAATAGGATTCATTTGTTTAACTCACAGCTTGTTTAAAATATTCACATCAGTTGTAGAAAATTATCTCAAGAATTAGAACTGACAATGGCAGCATTTTATTTCAATGTGGTTCCATGCTCCATTATCAACTGCTCAGAGCCTGTCCCCATGATTTTCAGATGCAGGCAGAAGGGTCCAAGTAAAATCCTTGGGAACTCAAAAGATAGAACACTAGGATATTGTGTTCTGTCCTGGAATACTGTGTTCAGTTCTGGGCACTACTCTTCAAGAAAAGTATTGACAAATTTGAGAAGATTCAGAGGTAAGCAACTAATATGACAAAGGCACTGAAAGACAAGTCATATGAGGAAAGGCTGAAAGAATCTGAGAAGTTTAATCTAAATTATTATTGATTAATTATTTATAATGAATTATTAATTTTTAATTTCAGTTTTAATATTTTACCCCACCCTTCCTGCCAAAGGAGACTCAGGGAAGTTGTAAAAATACAAAATATAAAACATAATATAAAACTATAAAATCATAACTACCCTACACCATCGCCCCAACCCTCTCTCCACTCCAGTTCCCAACCCCTTAGCTTGCCCCATCCCCTAGCCCCCCACTACCAAATGTCCTTGTAAAATAAAAGAATATTAAGAGGGTCATAATAGTAGTTTTTGAATATCAAAAATGATACCAACAAAAAAAAGATGGTCAACTTTTGTTCTCCACTGAAATTACTTAAATTTCAGCAATGTAGATTTTGAATAAATACTAGGGAAAACTTCCCAAATGTAAAAACTGTTGAGCGATGGAATGAGTTGCTCAAAGAGGTTGTGAAATCTCCCTCCCTGGAAATTTTCAAAACTCAGCTTCACAAGCATCTGTCTGTGATGCTGTAGGTGGATGATTTTCTGCCATTGAGTTGAACTAGATGACCACTGAAATCCCTTCCAACCATACATTTCTGTGAGTCTCTATAATGGAAATGACACATTTTCATATGTGGCTCCAGTCTTTTATGAATGTCCAGAAATGTGATGTGTTTTCCAGAAAGAAGATTTGTTTTTGAAGAGTTACTGTTTTGAATAGGGCTGAAACGAAAATCAGTTTGATGCTCATGAGAATCGAGAACCATCAGCGAGATCTCGAGTAGATCTCTCAAATGGTGCAAAAACCTCGCAATAATCTCTCTTTAAAAGAAAAACAACAACTGTGCCTGCGTAAAATGGCCACCAGACCATTCTTTGCATGCACAGCCCTTTTCCGAAATGGGCCTCCACGATCGAGCAAGGGTTGTTTTGCGCCCCACCCCCATGCTGAGATGAGAGAAGATCTCAGATTTGCCAACGCTTCTCAGTCTGCCTCAGCTTTCCTATACTTAGTCAGGGCTCTTGTTCTCACGTTAGAGAGATCTTTGCAATTGATTAGGAACCCGCTTGCTTGGAACCGAAAGTTGGGCTTTAGAAGCTGAGAAATTGGTGAGGTTTAGAGCCTGAAGTGGTGAGAGTGGATAGCATAGGTGGAGTCTGAGTTCGCCAGTATTAGGATGGCCGGTAAGAGTAAGAGGAACAGCCCTTCAGGGTCCAGCACTGAATTAAAGCAGTTGAGGTCTGTTGGACCCAGCTACACTAGTCAGCAGGGCCCCCCCTCCTGTGCAGGCCCCGGGAGTGGCTGCCAGACATGGTCATTTAGCATGGAGGGCTCTCCCCCCTGTGTGGACCGACAGGTTTTCCAGGGGTGGTGTGAGCAGGTGGAGGTAGGCTAAGCTTGGTACCGCTCCCATGGGTTGATAGCCCTCCCCGGCAGGCCCTGGTTGGTAGCTCTGGGCAAGGGAGGGGTGGGCCTCCCACGGATAGGTTGTAGGGATGGGCGAACAAAACCGAGTTCGGAAATTCAGTTCAGTTCGAAAATCAAGTTCGGAAATTTGGTTCGGTTCGAAAATCGAGTTCGGTTCGGAAGTTCAGTTCGGTCAACCAAACTATTTGAGTTCGGTCCGAACTCCGAACTTCCGAACGCAGTTTGGAAATTCAAACCCCATTGAACTAAATGGAATATTATCTTATAGGGATGGGTGAACAGAACCAAGTTCGGAAATTCGATTCGGTTCGGTTCAGTTCAAAAATCGAGTTCAGTTCGGAAGTTCGGTTCGGTCGACCGAGCTGGTTGAGTTCGGCCTGAACTGCCGAACCGCGTTTGCCCATCCCTAATAAGTTGGGGGAGGGAGCAATAGGTGGACCTTCGAGAGAGGAGGTAGGAGTGATGGCAGGATCTGGTGGCAATGGTCACGGAGATGGCTTTGCGCATAGCGGCACTGCAGAGGGAGAGAGCTGCGACCAATGATTCTGCTGCTTACAAGAGGTGAGGTGGCGGGATTGTGTGGGGGACAGAGGTTTGTTATGGCTGGCGGGCAGCAGGGGCTTCAGCTGCACTCCTGGGGGGAAGTTTATTCTCAGTCTTTGGCTGGCAGGGTGGGAGTGAACAGTTTCTTTTTTAATCTGAAGGGCAAGCCCCACAGGTGCTGTATGCCCCCAGTGGTGGGGATATACACCCAGCTATGACACAGGTGGTATCTTCTGGGATCCAGGGATGGGCACAGGGTTGGTGGCTCATGCAGAGATACTACAACAGGGGGCTCAACCTGCATTCCAGGCTGGGGGCATGCAGCAGGCCACCCAGCTCTCAACTCCATGTTGGGTGGGCAGTTAGTCAATGCAGCAGACACTCAGGCACCACCTGCTGAGGTAGCTTAATGTTCTGAAATTATGCAGGCTGCAGGCGTGGGTGGTATTCCAATGGTGGCAGGTGTTCCACAGACTGTGTCTCAGCAGGGTGATCTCAGCAGCCATTTGGGACAAAGCTAATGTTGGAAATACATTCCTTTGGTTGCATCCCCCCTAAGCACCTCATCCTGTTTGTTTGCTAGAAACACCAGGAGTAGACAGACAGATCAGGGAACCCTTCCCCCATCCTATCTGTCCTACTCCTGTCAGGACCTGATTGGTCAATCTCCTCCCCCAGGAGATTTCTCATCTCTTTGTGTCTCAGAGAGCTTCCTTCCTCCCTCTTGAACACACCTAGTCTTAGGACTTAGCATAGATGTAGGCCTTTCCTATCCTACATGTATTTCCTAATAAAGCTACTTAAGCTTAAGTATGCTTCCTGCCTGCTTATTGATGATTAGCTACTCACACTCCTCTGTAAACTCTGCATTGGGCAAATGGATGCAATGATCTCACAGTCCTTGCATTTCCAACAGCTAATACAAAAACAAGAGAGATGCCCCCAATATATACAGGGGGAAAAGGCAATGAACACCAAGTGCTGGGAAAACCACAATTATGAGTATATGTAAAAAAAAAAAAGTGTGTACCTACATGAATTGATTATATCAAGGATATAATCAATATACAAAAAATCAATCAATAAAAATACTAATGGAAATGATAGCATGTTACCTTAGTGGGGTTAGAACTTGTATGGATGGAGTCATAGGGTGAGGAATGTGCCACTGGGCTAACTGGATCAACTCTAAAAAAGAGGAAAAAATCTCCTCTGTTGATGGCACCAAATCAAATCAATGCATAACAATTTATTGAATGATTAATAAATATACCAAAACAACAGTCATAACATGTAATTAGAAAATATTGATAAAACATGACACAATATAGACATACCTTCTTACAATGGAAATAGAACCTCTATGAACTGAAATGTCCAAGCAAGAATCTTGCCACTGCACTAACTACTCTATACTGGACATATGTATTAGCTGTGTACTTCATCATTGTGGTTTTCCCAGCCCTTCATGTTCATCACTTTTTTTTCTGGGACGAAGCTAATACAGGGCAGGGGCTACCACTACTGGGGACTGGTAGTGTTTTCATTAGGAAGACTCTGCTTGGAGGTTGGGTAGATCAGCTTTGCAGGTGGTGAAGTGGGGGGACCAGGTCTCTGCCCTTTTCAGGTCTCTTAGCCAATTGTGCTGGGGTTTGGCAGGGGTCTTCAGGCAAGGGGACCGGGGTGTCTGATAGTGACCTTACATCCCCAGGGACTCAGGTTGGGCACCCACAACTATTTGTGGTTTCAGTTATCCCTTACGCTGAGGTGTCTACTCCATTGGGAGAACACCTACTTCAGGTCACCCGAGAAAAGATACGGAAGGGAGACTATACTGATATATTTTCCCTTTTTTGCTAACCAGTAGTAGACCCCAATGAGAAGTTGGAGAAAAGGGAGCAGGAAAAGGTTAAAAAGTCTAAAGTAGACAGAAACTGGAATAACTGGTTGTCTGCATACACCATCTATATGGGAGTGGTGATTCAGGCACAGCCTTGGAGGGCATTTTCGATGCTAAAATATTTTGATATTGGACACAGGGTGTACAACACTTTCCAAGGCTCAGGTTGGCTTCGCTATGATGAGACCTTTAGAATGAGAGCTGCAATTAACCCAGCCATGCGGTGGGACCTGTATGTGGGCGAATTGTGGCTTGAGTTTATGTTTCAAAACACTACTCAGGCCAGGCCAGGCCAGATAACGGGCACGTGGGGTCCTGTGACAGAGTGAATAGTGAGCAGAGTGATGGGGGCAAACTATCACTGACATGTTACAACTACAACGAGAAGCGCAAGTGCGCACGCAATCCGTGTCGTTTTCTACATGAATGCACAGCACGCTTAGTGTGGCATTCCACCTTATACTGCCCTGGGAATAAGCAGTGGCAGAGGTGTGGGTGTACCCAGCTCTGGAAAGGGATCTTTGGGGTCTTTTCATTCCTCTCAGGTTAAGGGCGCCAATGCCAATTAAGTTGGGGGGGTGGGGTTGCAGAACTGGTTAAGTGAGTATCCGCTTGATGAGGATGCTATTTATTTGTTGAAAGGTTTTAGCAAGAGTTTCAGGATCCCTTTTTAAGGGGACAGGACTGATATGGTATTTCCTAACCTGCCTTCTTTGCAGGGTCTGGAGGGGGTGGCTTGGGCAAAGGTCGCTAAAGAAGTACCCAAAGATAGGGTAGCGGGCCCATTTGTCCTTCCCTCCCTCTTTGCCAAACTTCAGGGTTTCACCTTTGGGGATTGTTCCAAAGAAGGCTTCTGGTGAGTTTCGCTTGTGTCGGGTGCCAGTGGCGGGCTTACCAGGGTAGAAGGGGTCGGTAGTGGGGACACCGCACACACATCGCCTCCCAAGCGGCCACATGATGCCTGTCCCCAGAATCCTGGGAACAAGACGGGGCCCAGGGACAAAGGAATCTGGCCACTCTGAGCCCCGACCCCCAGGATCAGGCTGAGGTACAGACCGGGATGGGGAAAACAAACCCGTCTGTCCCGACACGAGCGGACGCATACACAGTAGCGCTGAAGTGCCGAGACGCTCAGAACACCTGCATCAGCAGACGCTGCATTGGGGCGGGGCTAGCCCCATAAAGGAAGTTGGCCAGCATTCTTCCAACACCAGTAATCAGTGCGCTGCCTGAGAGACTGGCCCCAGGTGAAAACCTTACAGTGTGGATCTTGTATGTTGCATTGTGTGGATCAATTGAGAGGGAGAAAGACTTGAGAGTGTGGAGAGAGAGAGTGAGAGAGTGTTGGTGAGTGAATGTGTGCTAGCCCCTTTTCTTTCCCTTCCCTTCCCTTGACAGTATGTGCGATCCCCTTCCTTCTCCCTCCCAGTCCCAGGGGGCCCTCCCTGTACCATTCCCTGACTGCACTCCCTAAATAATTGGGTGGGATTGTGTGAGGTGAGTGACTGGATGGTGAGTGACTGGGTGGCATCACCAGTGATTACGGAACCCTATGATAATCTAGGCTCAATCCAGGTTAGTATCAAGGCAAACTATGATCCTAAGGGTACCTTTCAGACTGGTGTCTAGCGATAGTTGTGGTGGACAGCATTTACCTCCATATCTCCCCTTCCTAGAACCTCACAGCTTGACCCATCATCTTTCATATCTAAAAGGGTCGTCGGTGAATGATGCCATTGACCCATCCATTTGTTCGGTTCAGTATTTTTCATTGTAATGTAATGTAATATAAATTTTATTTGCGTGGCCATAAGGTCATTGCATAACATAAAAGAAACATATACAAATACGAACAAATACAACATAAATGGCCATAGTCACTGATACAATAAAATAACAAGGAAAAGAAAAAACAAAATATTCTACCACTAAAATAAATGGCAAACATACCAACATAATCCTAAAAATTGTTTAAACCGTCCCTTGAATATGAATACAGTCCTTCTCACATCTACACAATTCCACATCATCCCCAATCACAATCATTGGGCTGGCTACCGGAAGAAACTTCAAAGACCTATCCCTTCGAGCAAATGCCTACACCAGAAAGGCCGACACCGCAGCCAATAGTTTATAATTGGTGTCGGCAAGAAATATACATAATAATTCAGTCGGGGCTCTGCCAGGAAATTTGTCCATGTATGATGACAAAAACTGTGCATGAGGTACACTATATAACTGGCAAAAAAATAAAACATGGGCCACTGTTTCGATCTCTAGACGATCGAACGGACAAAGTCTATCCCCAAGGGAAATACCCGCAAAACGGCCCTCAAGCAAACAGGTGGGCAAAACATTGAGTCGAGCACCAAAGAAAAGAGTAAGTCTCCTAACAGAGTATGAGGAGGCCAAATAGGGGGCCATGGCCTCAGGATTTGGAGCCATGTATTTATAGTGAGCCAATGAGGCAAAAGCCCCAATAGCTGCTCGATCCTCCTGGAATCCAATATCCTTAACCCTAACCAGGGCCTCCCTTCGCGCTATGGAAAAATACGCCCTTTGCAGATGTTCAATTGAGAGGCCACAGCTGGCAACTTGCTTTACCACCAACTTGGTCCAGGCCGCAACAAAATAATCCAGGGGGATTAAACTCCAAAGCCCCAACTGTTCGCCTTGATAAAGACGGAGCCACAGTTGCACTGCTTGACTCCATGCAACCTTATTCCAAGCCAGCTGCCCAAATTCAGATCTAATAGCTGCTAGAGGAGTCCCGTTAGGAATATGAAGCAGGGACCTATACAATTTGGCCTGCAAGGTGTTAAGTGCAGGAGGGAAGTTAATAGCCCAAATGGCCCCCCCGTATTTTTCATTTGATTCTACGGTGAGCGTGGTTAGGAGTTGTAGTAAAGGTGCTTTACTGGCCAAATATGACATTAAGTCAGCATTTAGACTCTTGCCTGTGCACCCAGAGTATTTAAATTTGTACGGTTTCAAATTTGAGGGGGTTTTCTACTTTGATAAGGCAATGCCAATGGGCTGCTCAATTTCTTGTGTGACTTTTGAGGCATTTAGCCAGATGTTGGAATGGGCAGTGCGTAGGCATGCTGGGAACCACCATACTTCTCATTATCTGGATGATTTTATGTTCACGTGTGAGGGGACTGATAAGTGTGCCAATTTACTTTCTACTTTCCAGAACATGGCGGCTGATTTAGGTCTTCCTTTGGCACAGGAAAAAAGTTACCTGGGAATCGAGTTGGACACATTAACCAGCTGAGCAAGGCTCCCTTTAACAAAACTGTTACCATTGAGACAGGAAGACAAAGAGTTTTCTAGTTAAAAGAAGCTTACGCTTAGGGAGTTGCAATCATTGTTAAGGTCACTGAATTTTGCCTGCAAAGTAGTGGCACCTGGATGGGCATTTTTGGCTCACCTATGTAGGGCATTGGTGGGGGTACATACTCCTCATCATTTTATCTGAATCAGCAAGATGTGCGCTGATCTGATAGTATGGAGTGAGTTTCTGGACATTTTTTAATGGGTTTCCTTTTGGATTGAGAAACTGAGATTACAGGCTGAATTACAAGTGCATTCCGATACCACTGGGTGTGTGGGATTTGGCGTTTTTTATAAGGGACAGTGATGTGCTTAGCGTTGACCTGTGAAATGGGAGGGGCAGACATACTGCGTGATTTGATGTTTCTTGAACTTTTTCTATTCCTGGAGACAGTGGAGCTGTGGCTCCATCCTTGGCTCTCTTCTCTTTTCTCTATACACTTGTCGAGGAATATTTTATACTCACACACTGATGTTGGTGAAAACTGTCAGAGTTTCTTTATTGATCTCAAAGTGCAGAGAGAGAGAGCAGAACTGAATCCATGCAAGGAGACAGCCTGGTCTGCCGGATTGCAGATTACATAGGTATTTTATAGGTTACAATTCAAGCAAAGAGATACAGGCATGTCACTCAAAGCAACATCATATAAAGGTAAAAGGTTACAGCAATTGTTTACCTACTCAGCAACTTATTCCCAAAACAATATAAGCTAGACTGTTTATAAAGTAAGGTGCCTAAACAAAGCCAATTAACTAGAACATCTGCAAGGCCATTTTCTCCTATCTGCTGAAAGGAAGAACGGAGCAGCATCCCTCTGTCCAATGTTTATCATGCATGAAACTGTTTTCCAGAACTTGCTGTGTGAGATAGAATCCAAACTAGCCTCATGATTATATTTATCTAGCAGGCTAAAGCTCACTTCTGCATAGAATGGTTTTTACCCAGCATTCATCTGTTTTCCATTTTATGTTACCTTACTTCGGCTATGTGTAACTTAATTCTATAGGGTCTTTTATAAAAATTCCTCCACACACTCTATCCCTAGGCAAACTCATTGAATCTCATGGCTTCTAGTACCATCTGTATGCTGATGATACCCAGCTCTAACTCTCCAAACAATCTCTCTCTCCTTCTAGTCAGTCTCGCCTCACTAACTGCCTCTCTGACATTTTTGCCTGGATTTCTCATCATCAGCTCAAACTGTCTCATCATCATGACTAAAACCGAACTCCTCACCTTCCCCCCCTAATCCTTCCTCTCTCTCTTCCATCTCTGTCTTCATTGATGGGGTCAACATCCAGCCTGTCCCTCAAGAATGTAGCCTAGGATTCATCTTTGACTCCTCCCTCTCCTTTAAACCTCAGACGGATTCTGTTGCCAAATCCTGTCACTTATCTCAGCACAACATTGCTAAGATCCATCCTTTTCTTACTGTTTCCTCTGCTAAAACCCTTGTCCGTGCCCTGGTCATCTCTCACCTCGACTATTGCAACCTCCTTCTCACTGGCCTTTGTCGTCTCATCTTCCTCCTCTAATTTCTGTTAGAGGAGTGCACCAGGCACCCATGTTGTTTTTTGTTTTCATTTTTGTTATTTAAATCTTTCATTTTCATTTTCATAAATATAAAATATTGTTTTTGTTTTCGATTTCCATTGGTTTCAATGGAAAACACATTCTAGGCTGTAACATTTCTGTTTTTAATTATATTTGGATGAAACATGGAAGGATTGTACTATCAATGGAAGTCATTAAGCGTACCCAATTTCAAAAAGATTGGATAACGGAATCCAATTTTATAAGCAGTTGAATTGTGTTATTTTGCAAACATCTGCATGTACATTCATGGCGGTAACTTCTTTGTCTCCCATCTAATGTGGATGACACTTGGCAATTTTATACCCATCCCCATGTTTACTATATATGACAATTTTCAGAAGGATTGGATAAATTTATGTCTGACTTTAACGTCTTTTTAGTCCAACCAGTGTACATGAAATTTGGCAGGGCTGTATTAAACACCTTCACGATCATCTCTGCCAAATATCAGAAAGATGTGATAAAGGGTCCCAATTTTATACACTTGCACAGCATATGCAGAGAATGCA
>QEPC01000102.1:1089044-1102033 GCA_003113815.1 Sphenodon punctatus
GTCTTCGGGTCATAAAATTGGTAAAAATTTCAAAGGGGGCCCCCTGGGGCATGTGTTGATGGTACAGGATGTAGGCTGGGAGGGGAAGGTTCTGGTGCTGCGTCGTAGGCACTCTAAAACCGATCAAAGAGAAGTAGCTCAGTTTTGAGGCTCCCGGTCTCTGCCAATTCAGCACTGTATCCGGCTACTGCAGTTTGGGACTACAGGGCACTATGCCCTGTTGGCCCAGTACCACTGTTCATGCATTACAATGGCCCACCTTTGATGCGGTAGCAATTTATTTCAGTTTTCAAGAAAGCGTTACTGGGGTGAGGTTTACCTCTGGAGGAGTTCAGGTTCCATTCCTTTAGAATTGGTGCTGCATCTAGAACATTGCTTGCTGGAATGTCAGAGGCTAGAATTCAGGCAATTGGGTAATGTTGGTCATGAGTGTATAAGAGAGATGTTAGGTGCTAGTAGTTGATTTTTCAATACCGGTAAGTTGGTTACTTGTTCTTGCTATGTTTCACTAACTTTATCTGTTTGTTCTTGTTATGAAGATTTGAGTGAGGTAGTTCATTGAACACGAGTTTGGATTTTTGGTTGCAGCCTGGTTTTTTGGGCGCATGCTCAGGGTTGTCACCAGGAACTTGCCCCAACTTAGAATTGGGGGAGGGCCTTGCTCTGACCTGGTCTGGTAGGAGAGGGCTAGGATGGAAGCAGTTGCTACCTTGGTTAAAACTGAAGGTTGTGCGGTCTGCACCTGACATTATTATTATCCATCTGGGGGGGAATGGTCTTCCGAGAATGTTGGGTGCTGAATTCGCATCGGCTATTGTTGCAGACCTATGGCAGACTAAACACCTGAACGAGAACATTCGGCTGGGTTGGAGGTTTCCCAGGAGGCTGTGAACTAAGGCACTGTTTTTACCTGTCAAGGTGGATAAAACTCACATAAAGGCCAACAGAGTAGTTGGAAAATGGATAAGAGAAATGGGTGGTTTTGTCATAGATATGCCAGGCATCAAGTTTGAGAGTGAGGAATTGTACAGGAGGGATGGTATTCACCTTTCTAGCAGGGGGGATGATGTTTATGTGAAGGGGCTGAGGGATAGATTGGTAACTGCCTTAGGTATCCAGTCAGTTGTCGATAGTGGTCACCCGGCTTAGCCGCTGCCCCCTTTGGTGGATGGTCCAGTACTAAACCAGTTAATTTGGTCAGCCCAGGGGCAGTTAAGCATATTACTGCCTATTTAGGATGGTATCAGTGGGTGGCTAGCCATTGGGCTAAACCTCTGTGGTCAGCCATGGTGTGTGTGTGTGTGTTGCGCCCTTACTTAAGGTGGTCAGCCTGGGAGGGGTTGCCACACACAGCTTTCCTCCCCTCCTCTGATTGCTACTATCAGGAGGATAGTTGCCCTAGTGTTCCTTGAGCTGAGAGGGATCTATTCTCCCTCGTCATAGCTGGCCTAAAGTCTTTGACTGGATGGTACTGGACACACATTGTTTCCTGGCTGGATACATTTTGTTGTTGTAACTGTTTAATAAAGGGTGCTGCCATTTTTTCATCCAATAATTGTGTCTGTGTCCTTTCAGTCATCAGTGGGGGTTCAATGCTGCCATTAGCATCACTGCCATTTTGGAAAAGAGCAGCCAGTCTGTACATGCATAGTATGGTCTGACAGTTATTTTCGACATGTTCAGTTGTTTTTCTTGCCCACCCCCCATCATGGAGTTGGTGAGTACAGACAGACACAGGGTGTGAGACTCAGCGTAGGACCCAAGAAATGGTTGTGGCACCCAAGAAATGGTCAAGAACCGTTTTTTTCCTTGATTCTCTATTCTTGCGGGAATCAAGTCAAGAAGCTTGATTCTCGATGACGATCGAGAATTGAGATCAGGTTTCAGCCCTAGTTTTGAAGGCCCTCATGTTTTACTCACCATAAGGGACAACAAGCCCTGGTGCCTGCCATCTCTGACTTCCCTGCTATACGAGGAACAAGAGACAAAGTATAGCTGTGTTGGAGAGTATGACTGTTTTTAAACGACCACGCTATACCCTTCGGAACTTGTTCTTACCTGAGTTATCGGAATGATGTCATCATCATAATCAGTCCAGTTTTGTGGCTAAATGACCACTGTTGTGACATTTTATTTGAGTACTAGTTCGCGGATGTCTAAAGAATTAGAACATTCTACCTGTGCAGATGGTAAAAATGACTATTGTATAATGTTCTTTATTAAGAACATTCTGATAAAACCTTGAAAAAGGTGTGTTTTACAACAACATTCTACAAGCCGGAAGCATCACAATTTTTAACGTTCCAACTATCTAGACAATCACCTTCAGAAATACATAAAACCCCCCGAACATTCAAACAGCTTATGACATGGTGAAGCCACTAAACTTGGGGGAAGATAGAGGAATCCAGTCAAATAGAATTTGGGTAAACAAAGTTTCATTCAGGTAAGATATCTGTTATAGGGATGTTCATGTCATTTTTGTTATTACAATAACGATAACGACAATTGTCATTTTCGTTATTGCAATAACGAAACGACAACCAAGAATGACGACAACAAAAACAACAATGTAATTATTGCTGTCATTATTATTAGTGACAGTTGCAGTTTTGTTTTTGATGGAAATGGAGAGGGGAGGAGGGAGCAGACATCTCGGAGCCCTAAAGAGGCTTGAACTCTTGAACTGTGCCTGTGTTGGGAGGGACGAGCAGCTCCGCAGTATCTGATGGATGCATTGCTGGCCAATGAGCAGCGTAATCAGGCCCCACCAGTCTCATGGCACTCTGATTTCTCAATGCCTGCTGCCTCCCACAACCAATCAGGGGGTTGTGGGGGAGGGCACTGCAACCCTTTATGTGTGCACTTGTGTACAAGGAGAAAGGGAAGGACTGCTTGTTCAGGCTCTGGGGTAGGTGGTCCTGGTAGAGGGCGTGGGCATGGGGGAGTTTTCAAACCTGCTGCTACTTGTGCCACTGCTGGCAGCCCACCGCCCAAGCTGAAGTGAAGATGCCACCCTCAAGGTGGCAGGTCTTATCAGGGGAACAGGCTGCAGCAGAGATCGTGGGAGTGGCATCTAGTGTGGAAGGCAGGGAGTCCCAGCCTTCCACTAATGCACCGGAGGAGGGAGCCAAGGACAAGGGGTGTGTGTGCAGCAGCAGCACTACACACACACCCTCCTGAAACACTGACAGCAACGGGCACTGCCAGCAGTGATTTTTCACTGGGGGCAGCAGAAGATATTGTTATGGGGAGCCCCAGCAGCAATGATGATGCTGTGGGTGCTGTTGCTGGGCATGGTGCAGGGGCAACCACCTTTCCTGGGCGAGCTCCTCCCTCTGACACCGCCCCCAGGGGATTTTGAGGACTTGGGGGGGAGGATGTATTTGAGGGCATCCATCCCCACTTTGGCAGCAGCAGCCCAGCTTCAGCAGATACCAGCAGGGCATCCTCTCCTCCCATGCTGCAAGGTGGAAGCAGCAGCAGCTTCAGCATGGGTGGTGTGGAGCTGGGCAGCAATGAGGGGAGTGAGGAGGAGGCGGAGGAGACTCCTCTTGATGCCGATCCCCCTGTAGCCACATTGAGGACAAAGGCAGAAGCCCCGAGTGGTGGCACAAGGGATGCAGGAGGGCTTCCCCCGGGGCCTGTGTGGGATCACTTCAAGGAAGTTATTCCAGGTGACAGCAGCCAGGTGGCCTGCCTTCACCGTGGGAAGGTAGTGTGCCATGGGAATAGGAAGGGGAATCTCAGCAACAATGACATGAATTCCCAGCTGAGGACATGGCACAGGGCTTTGCTGCTGCAAGAGACATTCGAGAGTGTGGACAGGAGCGAGTTCACAGCTGCAGCAAGCACGAGCACCAGCAGACCTTCCCCCGTCTTCATGTTTCTTTTTCCCCCACCAACACCACTATTTCCTTCACCTTCCATCCTCACGCACAAACCAAACCACACACACACACACAGCTACAACCCACACACAAGCTCACAACCAATTAACTTCACTTCACACAAGCCAGACAGACACCACACCACAGCACAGCACACGAGAACACAAGCGATCGAAATGCCGTTTCCGGTTTTTGGTCTCGCAAGATCACGAGACCAAACAATATTGATAATGATAACAAAAATAAAATCTTTGTTTGAAATCAGTATCGGTATCGATAATAACAATAACAAAAATGATATTGTTGTGATAACGATAAAATGACACATTTTGATAATGACAACGATAATGAAAAACGAAATGGGGCTCTAGTGCACATCCCAAATCTGTTAGCTACAAACAGGGGTCCAACCTGGAGGCCCAGAGTACCTAATGTGATCTGAAAGGCCTGAATTCTCTTAGTAGGATTTCTATTGTACAAATATCCCTGAATGAGCGAGTCCAAACACAGCTGGTAACTTGATTGTACTGTAGCTGGTGAACACTGATTACATCAAGTCCTTGAACTACAAGACTTATTATATCTACTAGTACAGATGAAGGGTCTTTAACATAAGTATCCCAAACATACACAGCAAACATTGTTCATTCCCTCTTATCAAAACAACACAAACGAGGCCTTGGGCCGGTTGGTGAGTGAAATTGGGTAAAAAAAGCAGAAGTGCTGGTAGCCTGCTTAGGCCTGCTGCAAGCTCGAGAGCCACCAACACATCTATTGTGGCACTGCCAGATGTTGACCTACTTCTGTTGGTGGGCAGTTAGTCTGGGCTGTGACCTCATGGGAATCACTGAGGTCACAGCCCGGGCTAAGGGCCACCTATATGGGCCAACATGGACTAGCATGTCTGTATGATGCCACCATACCCCTGCGGGACACTATGGCCAGCCACCATGGCTACCCATCATTGGCCGCCATAGCTGTCTGTCATGGTGGGGGGCAGTGCACTAGGAGCAGAGTGTGGCTGGGGCTGGGCAGCAGCACATTTGTTGTGCTCCTGGCCCTACCAGGGCCATGGGGGTAGCAGGACAGCTCTCCAGCCGTGAGCATGTATGTTTAGCACCCCAACACAGCCATGACCACGTCACCTGCTATTTTCTGCCCTGGGATAGGCCAGGGAGTCATCCTGACAGCCACATGTCTGATTTTACCCATTGTTATGTGTGGTGTTAGGCTGTATTAACGTAGTAAACAAGAGCTGGCTCTAGGTGTCTTATCTAGTCTGAGACCTTGCAGCTGAGTCAGGGAGGGATCACCCCTCTGCCAAATGGCACTCAGAGCCAGGTTTGCCCACATACAGTTATTTCTCTGAGATCTGGGTCTGATCCTTACCAACAGGGATCCTATCTTCCTACCATCTGAAACAAATAGCCATGGTGAATATCATATCTGACGACGTCAGCCAGGTCAAGCCATCTCTGTCAAAATAAATAACAACTGCTATTCAGGTCCATCTTTGTCAGATATTTGGTTTGGTTATTTCATATCAGTTATTTGGTTATTCAGTTATGTTGTTTTAGCTATTGTGGATGTGCAGTAGTGGAAATGGAGTATTCTAACTTCTAAATAATTGAATATCTGAACCACCAAAAAACCAGACTGTCACTAAGGAACATACGGTCACACATGTGTGATACTGGCTTACATGTAGGCTACAAGCATAGTAAATATGTAAAGCAAAAGGTTCAACATGTATGTAATGTTACAATTGAAAAGTGTAAAACTCAAATCAGGACTGTGACACTGACCAAACTCCAGGAAATGGAGACAGTTAAAAGAATGTGTATTGGGAAACCTCGCCAGGCAGAACCTTATGGAGATGCAAATGAATCTTCCAGGTTACTTTCCGTGTACTTGATGGACCTCAGGTTTCTCCAAGGTGGGAAGGAGAAACAAAGGGCTCGAAATTGTTATTTAAAGAGGGCCATTAAGCCATCTTCAGTGTCGCTTGGTCAGAGCCATCTTGAGCAACTGCATCTGCATCCTGAATCTTGCCAGCAAGCAAGGCTGGAAGACATGGACTAAGAGGCATGATTTTGCTTTCTACCAACTAAGAGATCAGTGCCCAGTCATTCTACACCTATAACTGAGGAACCAGAACTTATGGACCTTTGTAGGGTAAGATCCTTATTTAGGAACTCAACCAGTATAGATTAGGAATGCATTATATTTACCTTTGATTTCTAGTAGCACTCTGTATCAATTATCTTGCCTATGTAAGTCAATAAACTAACTTCTTATCTTTATGAAGAAATGTCTGTGTCTAACATTGGAACACAAGTGAGCAACAAGGGCTTTCAAGCTCTTGGGACCCCAGAGAGAAAGAGTCTGTAAACGGGAAGGATCGGGCCCTTGGGTGACAAAGGAGTTGTCCCTGCTGCAGGCTTGAATCAGCCAGAGAGAAAACTGATTCAAGTGGGCTGTAAGCGAGGGAAATTGAGTCACTCAAACCCGGTAAAGTGGGGGTGTGGACCTCCAACCTGTGACACAGAGAGCTGAAAGCTGGGGGGGAAACCCAGATATATGAATATCTGTTTTTGTGGCAGATATTATTTGGTGGCACTTAAAAATACAAATCCATGCATGCAAAATCTATATTTAATATAGCACTAAAACAAAGTACCCTAGGTGATACTGCTTGTTGACCTGACTTTATTGATGACACTGTGAAAGCTTTCAATCCACATTGAACCCTTCCACATATCCACATAGACTTAATAAATTACATAGACTTAATGAATTACATTCAATCTAGCAAATGTTGATCTAAAAAGGTTTCATTTTCTGCTTTCAATCCTAACTCCACTTACTTTACTCTGGAGTAAAGGATGTTAGGATTGGAGCCACAATCTATCCTCTCCCTCATACGCGAGACCAATGAGGCAACCACACTCTTCACACTTTCACAAGGTCACTTGAGAACACATCAAGTAATGGCTTTTGTTCCCTGTCGTTTTTCCATATGAGGGTGTGATACAGCTCAAACTGGTCCCCGCCCACAAAGGGTATGAAAATCATCGGATAATCTAGTGATCTTTGAAAGGCAATTTTGCTCTTAAAAGTGGCTTGCAGTAGCCAGTTTGAATAATGATGTCACATTTCTACATGGGGAATCTCTGTAGTCAACAGGAATTTTGGCATCTCTATATTCATCTTCCTTGCAAAAGAAGGTTTGTGTTTTTTTTAGCATTTTATCAGATCATGCAAACTCATGTCATCCTCAAAGTCACATCAATATGCGGCCCATCACTTTGAAAGCTTTCCAAGCCTTTCAAAGGAAGAGATCAATCAATTATGCGGGAGAAAGAGAAACTTTAAAATTGTTCCTTTGAGATCTCAAATATTTCAAATATGCAAGATATATTAGGTGAGCACTTGAACCAAATCATCAAAAACGCTGCAGTCCACAGAGAGCAATCACTCTTTCAAGCACTTACATTTATCTTGGTTCCTGATTTGCTAAGAACATTTGATAGTGATATTATTCACATCTTGCTTGAGACACCTTCTTAGCAGCCAAAGAATTGGGAAAGAACAGTAAAATAAATTGTAATAATAATCCCAAATAAAATCTACTTCTCTCCTGAAACCACACCTCTTCTGCCACCACCACCACCACCCTGTGATATAATGTGTCCAAAGATGCATTACAAGTTCAAACTTTATTATCTATGAACTACAAGTTCAGAAGTAATCTTGGCACCTTAAATCTCTGTTAAATCACTGCAAGTGACCCTTATTCACGTGAGTAGTTAGTATTGGCAAAGGTGTGTGTTAATGGAGTAAATAAAGTAGAAACTGCTTGAAACAGACTACTTACTTGTGTTCGAGGATTTGCAAGACCCTATGTGCTGTTACATGTGTTAGGTCTTATGCCTATGTGATGGCCAGTGAAGTAAATGGCTCCAGGGGTTCATTCAGACAGAATGGCACAGAAGGCAGGAATCTATTATGGACTTGAAGCCATGTCTTCTTTTTGTAGATATCTGTAGCGATTCTTCCATCTTCATAGCCCTGAGGAGACCATGGGGAATCCCATTGTTGGGACTGAAGGATTCTGCAACAGTGGGACACCATTCAACTTCTTTTAGGCCTACTGTAAACTCTAACTCATTGACCAGGCCTGACACTAGCACCATAAAGAGCAGAATCTCAAATAGAGAAATTTTCTGATTTCACCTCAGGTCTGTTGAGGCCTTGTCATCTATGTGACATCACCGGGTTCTGTAATGGATGGGTCCTCTTCTAGGGAACCTTCAACAGCCTGAACCCAAACGGCTTTGGTCAACAATGTGCTGGATCAGTTGGGTCCTTCTGGGGTTGGGCCAGGTCCCAGGCCTCTATTTTGCTATTCCATTACAGCCATTCAGTAATTCATGGTGGCACTGGTGTGGAAGAAAGAAACTCCTGTTCCAAAAGGCACAAACCTACTTCCACATGAAAGTGAACAGAATTATCTATTCTGCTAATGTCTAGAGGTCAAAAAAAATAACACTCACTTCATTAAAAACTGTCAGATAGAATTCTAGTTGTAGCAGGGGAAATTAATTATTTTTTATAATAGAATGTATATAATTATACATAGATTATATCAGGAATGACTTTTTATTTATTATTAAGAGTATGAGAGGTTTGATTAGTAAACTCCTACTTTCAGATGTGAATAGGCCTGCAAAGAAGACTGCAAGATGAAAATATGCACACAGTCTTCACCGAAAAAAGCATTTATGCTCCTTCTTGCCAAACATTGAGAGATGTCTTCTCATCCAGGGATTTATCTTTCCATTTATGTCCCTACATGGGCAAGATTCATATTCAGGATGTAATAAAGAGCCAACAGAGTAAGGTACTTTAGACATATCTACTCTGATTTTAAAAGACCTTCGGTACGAGCCATGTTCAGTAGAGAGGGAATAAAACCACTTTGTAGGATGGATTGTTAGACCTCCTAAATGCCTTTTGACTCCTATCAAGTAGGGACCTAAATTACCCTATTTAAAACTTTTTGAAAAACTTACCCACAATCTTCTACTTTCATAGGTAGAAAGAAAGGACCTGCCAAGACAAACAATGAATTCCCCTCTAACCCACACCCCATACCCTTCTTGGTCTGATAACTTATAACTGAATATATAGATATACACTGCTAAGCAGAGCCAGACATGGGGTTCAGCCACATGAGACATTACCACAATTTGGGCAGTCTTATCCCAGTTTGGGTATCATTGCCACTAGATGCAGTGGCTCATGTGGCCTGTGTGACCAGATATGAAATATGGCTGTTCAAATTAGGGTAGTGCATCGCTTCTTACACTCACCCATCTGCTCCATTCAATGGCGAGATCCACTACAGGGAATTGGGCAGTGAGTGCTGTTGCCAGGGGCGGATTGGGAAATCAAAGTGGCCTGGGAAAATATAGTCTTAGTGGCCCTCGGCGGACCGGAAATGGGCCAAGGGGGCGTGGTTTAGGGGCGTGGCTTGGGGCAGGCAGAGTGCACCAGATTTGGGGCCTAGCAGNACACACACACACACACACACTACACTACCTCTAACTGCTTATCAACTATTCTAAAACCTATGCAACTAAATTTAATACTATATAATATCTATACAAAGGCCTAGTCCTACAAACACACTCAATATTAAAACTAAATCACTAAACACTATCTCTATCTCATAACTAAGCTAACTTGTACATCTATCTATCTATCTATCTATCTATCGGATGGGGGGAACACAAACAACACAGGGAGGGGTACAAAACTGAAATGAAACCTACATCAATCTAATCCTACTCTAAATAAATCAAGAAACAGAGGAAGGGAATCAGGGATAGAATATATAGAGGGAGAGGGAAAGGATTCAATAGAGGGGGGAGGGAGGAAGAACACAGGGAGGGGTAAAAAAATATAAACAACTCCTAAATCTATCTAATCTAAGGTAAATAAATGAAGCTAGGGAGGTAAATGTGTGGGTGAAATAGGAGGAGGGTGGGAATGGATTTTTAGGAAAGAAAACTGCTGGGAGAGGGACACTTCTGGAAACACTGCTGGAAGGATCAGTGGCTAGCTCAGAAGGATTTGGAAAGGGGGAGGGCAATGACTTTTGTTACTTGATGCGCCCGCCTTTCCACAAGCCCCATTGACTCCATGCAGCCTAGCCCCATGCCAATCACAGACTGCAAAGACAGTGGTCTGAGGAAAAGAGGGCTTGTGATTGGGCAGGCAGGCTTCTATTCCAAGCCTCTCCACCCCTGGCACCAGGAAGTCTGCTCCTCAGGTGCCCCCCCTCCTCCCTGGGCTTGTTTACCCCGTTTTTCCCGCCTGAACGTGGCCGAATGTGACCAAACATGGCCAAACTGTTCAGGGGTTCGGGCGTTTGGTTTGGCTGTCTGAACGGGCTGAGTTCAGGCCGAACACTGAATGGCTGAATTGCGTTCGCACATCCCTACTAATCATTGTAAAATCTGGATGATGTCTCCTATCACTGCGAAATTTGGTAGTTACGATTGTATGTCTGAGGGGTAGCATCTGTCCAAATGCCAGGCAAATCATATGAAAAACAAGAAATTTAGAAACGTTTGAATCTTGGAGATGAAATGACATATTTTCCTCTATGCAACCTTTTTTTGCTGATGGAAACTTAGTTCTGGAAGCAATATTAAGAAATCTAGAAGTGCTTGAAAATTCAAATGTGGCCTGAATGGTTTTGGAAATCCGTTGTATAGTTTTGAAGTTCTGATGTTTCAAAGTGCCCATTTTGGTAAATGGAGAGAATGAGCAAAGCAGCTCCCCTGCAGTTTTACTAACATTCTATAAGCTTTTGTGAAGGCTATGGTTGTACAGACATAAGTGGAATTTATTGCATGCTAGTGTTGTATAGATGTGTTTGGCATTTATTGCACACTACGGACAGATGGAGCAGGGGCTGAAAGGGAATTCACTGCCTGGCTGCTTTGGTTGCCAAGCAAATCCCCAGCAGGAGAAACTGACAAGGCACACAGAATGCCAATTGGAATGCCCATGTCCATCTAGCCAGACCTCAAAGCCCCAGGCTCTTGCCAAGCCTTCCCCAGGTAGAAGGCTCCCTCCTGGGCACAGCCTCTCCCACTTGCCTGGGTACCTCTGGTTCTCCAGCCTTCAGCACCTTGGAGAGCATAGAGTGAGAAGACCTTGTCAGGGAGATGTTGCTCTTTCAACTCCCAAGCACAGAGTCCCTCCCGCTCGTCCTTGCAACCCCTTATTTAGCCAGAGTGGGCGTGGCCCACAGCACAGCACTACTGCCTTAAAGGGCCAGTGCCCTGCCTACTCTGGCACCTTAGGACCAAAACTGTTTTCTCACAGGCTGCCATGGGCTAGTTTCCCCCAGACCCATGCACATGCACACAGCCTTCTGGCTCGTACCCTTAGCCCCCTCTTAAAAGGGCAGCAACTGCACAAGACTGCTCCCTGTCACATACCGTTAACCACAATCCCATTTACCTCAATACCACATAGCTAAATCAGTCTGACTAGAGGAAGGGAGTAATCAAAAAAAGGCAAATGGCAATGATCTAAACTGTAGTGCAGGAAATGGTAATTCAGTAATCTGTTTAAACAGATTATTATTTAATTTATTTATTTATATAGCACCAGCAGTGTACCTGGTGCTGTAAATCAATAGTTATAGACAGGTCCCTACCCCAAGGGGCTTACAATCTAAGAGACAAAGTTGCTGGCAGATACCAAATCAGATATCATTTGGTATCCAACCAGATACCATGGATAGCATGTTATCTGGCTGGATACCTAATAGTTGTGAATACTTCTTTAATCTCTAATGGATATGGAGGGATCATAACATAAGTCAGATATTTCACAAATCTGCTTTCATGCCATCTATGTTGTAAGTACACATTTTTTCTGGATATAGTACAGAGGTGGACAAATGGCAACTTGGGAGTTGCGTGCGGCTCTTGAACACCTGTATTGTGACTCTGGGTGTGTGTCCTGCCTGGGGGTGTGTCCAGTCCATGCAGCTCCCTCAGGAGCAAGAGAAGCTGAGTAGCCACTTATGCCACAAGAGCCTCCTGAGGCCTGTGGGAGCAGGGAAAGTGTACCATGCACTGCTAATTCTGATGCTCAAACCTGCCAGATCACCTGGGAGCCAGAGGTTTGATGGGAGGTGAGGGAGTTTGGGGGGGAACAGTGCTGCCCCATCCCCAGGATTGGGGAAGCTGTCATTGATGCAACATGTATTGTGGCTCTCAGCTATATAAATATGTTGGTATGCTGCTCTGGAGCTTGGGAACTTTGCCCACCAGATATAGTACTTCACTCCTTAGCTCTGCTCTGGTGTGCTGGCTGCCATTTTAGCCAGCATCCAAGGGAATGAGTTTGGGACCTCCAGAGCTAAAAGCATGACTTTAACTTTCAGTTTAAAAGCCAAGTTCTGCAGTTGAGGACTATAGCAAACTTGCAAAAGCACAGAGTGAGATAGGATAACAGAGTAGTCAGTGGTTACACTGACATATTTGATGCTATGAACACTGAATTTCAATTTCAGACAAGTTAATTGCTAAAGATACCATTGTAGTTTACTTATAATGTGACTTTGCACTTAATAAAATTAATAACCCTGTGGTTTTCCCCCCTGTTTTGCAGGCTAACCATAATCTCCATCCTCTGTATTTTTTCAGTGTCACTTATTGAAAAGCATTCTTTTTTAAAAGTCTACATAAACTTTCAATGAACAGCACAATCATCTTGCTGCTTCATGCTTTCACCAGCCCTTAGCATCATCATGGTTTGACCTTTAAAGCCCTTCACAGTCTGGGCCCTGCCTATCTGCGGGATCGCCTCACTTCCCAAGTGCCCGTGCGACCCCGGAGATCATCTGTGGGGGCCTTTTTGAGGTTCCCCGAGCGAGATGGGTGGCCACTGATGTGAGATCTTTTTCGGTGGCTGCCCCTGTGCTGTGGAATTCACTCCTGGAGGAGGCTCGGTTGACCCCCACCCTCATGTTGTTTTGATGTTTGTGTAAGACCTGGCTGTCCCGCCAGG
>QEPC01000102.1:1102212-1129168 GCA_003113815.1 Sphenodon punctatus
AGTTCTGGAAGCAATATTAAGAAATCTAGAAGTGCTTGAAAATTCAAATGTGGCCTGAATGGTTTTGGAAATCCGTTGTATAGTTTTGAAGTTCTGATGTTTCAAAGTGCCCATTTTGGTAAATGGAGAGAATGAGCAAAGCAGCTCCCCTGCAGTTTTACTAACATTCTATAAGCTTTTGTGAAGGCTATGGTTGTACAGACATAAGTGGAATTTATTGCATGCTAGTGTTGTATAGATGTGTTTGGCATTTATTGCACACTACGGACAGATGGAGCAGGGGCTGAAAGGGAATTCACTGCCTGGCTGCTTTGGTTGCCAAGCAAATCCCCAGCAGGAGAAACTGACAAGGCACACAGAATGCCAATTGGAATGCCCATGTCCATCTAGCCAGACCTCAAAGCCCCAGGCTCTTGCCAAGCCTTCCCCAGGTAGAAGGCTCCCTCCTGGGCACAGCCTCTCCCACTTGCCTGGGTACCTCTGGTTCTCCAGCCTTCAGCACCTTGGAGAGCATAGAGTGAGAAGACCTTGTCAGGGAGATGTTGCTCTTTCAACTCCCAAGCACAGAGTCCCTCCCGCTCGTCCTTGCAACCCCTTATTTAGCCAGAGTGGGCGTGGCCCACAGCACAGCACTACTGCCTTAAAGGGCCAGTGCCCTGCCTACTCTGGCACCTTAGGACCAAAACTGTTTTCTCACAGGCTGCCATGGGCTAGTTTCCCCCAGACCCATGCACATGCACACAGCCTTCTGGCTCGTACCCTTAGCCCCCTCTTAAAAGGGCAGCAACTGCACAAGACTGCTCCCTGTCACATACCGTTAACCACAATCCCATTTACCTCAATACCACATAGCTAAATCAGTCTGACTAGAGGAAGGGAGTAATCAAAAAAAGGCAAATGGCAATGATCTAAACTGTAGTGCAGGAAATGGTAATTCAGTAATCTGTTTAAACAGATTATTATTTAATTTATTTATTTATATAGCACCAGCAGTGTACCTGGTGCTGTAAATCAATAGTTATAGACAGGTCCCTACCCCAAGGGGCTTACAATCTAAGAGACAAAGTTGCTGGCAGATACCAAATCAGATATCATTTGGTATCCAACCAGATACCATGGATAGCATGTTATCTGGCTGGATACCTAATAGTTGTGAATACTTCTTTAATCTCTAATGGATATGGAGGGATCATAACATAAGTCAGATATTTCACAAATCTGCTTTCATGCCATCTATGTTGTAAGTACACATTTTTTCTGGATATAGTACAGAGGTGGACAAATGGCAACTTGGGAGTTGCGTGAAGCTCTTGAACACCTGTATTGTGACTCTGGGTGTGTGTCCTGCCTGGGGGTGTGTCCAGTCCATGCAGCTCCCTCAGGAGCAAGAGAAGCTGAGTAGCCACTTATGCCACAAGAGCCTCCTGAGGCCTGTGGGAGCAGGGAAAGTGTACCATGCACTGCTAATTCTGATGCTCAAACCTGCCAGATCACCTGGGAGCCAGAGGTTTGATGGGAGGTGAGGGAGTTTGGGGGGGAACAGTGCTGCCCCATCCCCAGGATTGGGGAAGCTGTCATTGATGCAACATGTATTGTGGCTCTCAGCTATATAAATATGTTGGTATGCTGCTCTGGAGCTTGGGAACTTTGCCCACCAGATATAGTACTTCACTCCTTAGCTCTGCTCTGGTGTGCTGGCTGCCATTTTAGCCAGCATCCCAGGGAATGAGTTTGGGACCTCCAGAGCTAAAAGCATGACTTTAACTTTCAGTTTAAAAGCCAAGTTCTGCAGTTGAGGACTATAGCAAACTTGCAAAAGCACAGAGTGAGATAGGATAACAGAGTAGTCAGTGGTTACACTGACATATTTGATGCTATGAACACTGAATTTCAATTTCAGACAAGTTAATTGCTAAAGATACCATTGTAGTTTACTTATAATGTGACTTTGCACTTAATAAAATTAATAACCCTGTGGTTTTCCCCCCTGTTTTGCAGGCTAACCATAATCTCCATCCTCTGTATTTTTTCAGTGTCACTTATTGAAAAGCATTCTTTTTTAAAAGTCTACATAAACTTTCAATGAACAGCACAATCATCTTGCTGCTTCATGCTTTCACCAGCCCTTAGCATCATCATGGTTTGACCTTTAAAGCCCTTCACAGTCTGGGCCCTGCCTATCTGCGGGATCGCCTCACTTCCCAAGTGCCCGTGCGACCCCGGAGATCATCTGTGGGGGCCTTTTTGAGGTTCCCCGAGCGAGATGGGTGGCCACTGATGTGAGATCTTTTTCGGTGGCTGCCCCTGTGCTGTGGAATTCACTCCTGGAGGAGGCTCGGTTGACCCCCACCCTCATGTTGTTTTGATGTTTGTGTAAGACCTGGCTGTCCCGCCAGGCTTTTGGCGAGGGGGCGGGGTAGGGTGGGGGAGGTTGGGTTTGGGAGGGAGGGTGTGTTTTTATTACTTGTTTTGAAATTTATTTATTTGTTTTTAAAGATTTATTTTAAAATGTTTTATTATTGAATTTTTTTTGTGTGTGCATGTTGTTCACCGCCCCAAGCTGCCTTTGGGCAGGAGGGGTGGGATATAAGTTTTGAATAAATAAAATAAATCAATAAATCCTGACTCTCATTCACTGAAAGGACAGAATCAGCACTAAACAACAAGAAGATCACACACTAAAAAGTGTACTATAGCCCATAAGTAGAAGTGAAGCAAGTACCCTAAAAAACAGTTAAGTCCATCAAATCTGCCCTATCCAAACCAAGAATGACCATTTGAGAAATAATTGATACCCATTTATGTCCCATCGGGTATATGCATTTCAGTTATTCTGTTTGTTCTATTTTTAAATTTTTTTGCATGGTTATTCTGGTATATTTTGGTGATTTTGCTATTTTTAGCAATATTTGCACTTTTGGAGAAACCCAACTGGAGACCCAAAAACCTGAAAATAAAAATAAAAATGGAATACCTGAAAGATTGGATATGTGAGTGCCTGTTTTGGATATGGATATTGTATGAGTACTGAAAGGACAACTTGAAAATATGAATAATACCCATGAATAATAAACCCACTACCTGTTTTAGCTCCCTTTTTAACTAATTATATTAGTGGTGCTTTCATCTGTGTGGGTTTAAGACAGAGTTGCTATCCTCCCCCCTTCCCATTTGTGTTGTGGGTCCAATATTAGAAATTTATTAACACATATGCTTTTTTAAGCAACTTAATGGCATCACTTTTGTTTTATGTCAAATTATTTTGTCCCTTAAGGTGAGTCTTATCCTCAACTTCACCCTGTCAATATTTGCCATGTGGGTCAATAAATCTTGATGTTAATCTCAGCAGAAGTTAACATCTGGGTCATCCCATGCTATGTTAAATCATCCAGTGCCTCCAGCTTAGATTTGCTTTACTTTGGAGTGGAGTGAATTTTGAACTCTAAGGACTCACAAGTTGTCTCAGGATCAGGTTGAGGGACAGGAAGTCAGAAGTGAGGAATCAAGGAACCTGTGGGGGCTATAGGGGGGTTTGGGGGGGAAGAGGTAGGGTACACGGAGCGTGAGCGACCAGGAGGGGGCACACACACACACCTTATACGGGGACGCAGTGAGGCACCGTGGGGAAAACACGCCCTCAGGCTGGAATACGGCTAACAGGATGATTAGTCCCCAGCCTGACTCATCATAGGGCATCTGGGTATCGCATGCCTCAGTTGCTGCGGTAGCCACACACACACGGGGAAGCGGAAGGGGCAGGGGAAGGGAAAGGGAGAGGGGAGTGAGGTTGGTGAGGGACGGGAGTGTAGCAGCCCTAGGGGGAAAGGGAGGCTGGATAGGGCTCACGTTCCAAGGAGGGACCCAGGCAATAGTGCTCCCCTGACCCCAAAAGGACTGCAACCTTACCTCCAAGCTCTCGTAACCACACCACTCACCCACGCACTCCACACTCACTCCACTCAGCCACACTACTTTCCTTAGCACAGAAGCAAGTTCCAAACAGCAGGCACAACAAAGAGGGCCAGTCTCACGGGCACAAGGCTCGATCACCAGCAATGTGGCTAGCCCTGCATCGGGCTTTTAACCCCCCATGCAGGGCGTTCCTGGAGCCGCGCTGAGCGGCGTAATGGCAGGGGCAGGGCTACTTCCGGCGGGGTGTTCTGTTTGGCCCCGCCCCCTGGGGCCTGGCCAAGGAGCGGCGGCGTTTCTCCCTGCTGCCTGACAGGCAAGAGCCTGTCAGGAGGCTCAGCTGAAGAGGCTACAGGTTGGTCCCTGTGGAAGTCTGTGGCAGGGTTGCCCGGAGGCGGGGCTAGCGGGGAGGGAGCCCCCGCCGGCGCTGCGGGTTGCCGTGGGGTGCCTGGGGGCGGGGCTTCAGGCCCCCGAGTCCTTACAGAACCAGAGGCAGGGGAGCAAGGGATCAGGGGGTAAGGAACAAGGGGCAGGGGAGTGAGGGGCCAAGACTAGGGAGCAATGGAGCAAGGGGCCAAGACTAGGGGACGAGAAGTCAAGACTAGGGGGCAATAAATAAATAAATAAATAAATAAAATAAATAAATATAAATAAATGAAGCAAGGGGCCAAGACTAGGTGTTGAGGGACCAAGACTAGGTGGCAAGGGACTAAAGGTAAAGAAGTGAGAGTCTAGAAGCAGCATGCTGGGGGCTAGAGGAGCCAAATCTAAAGAGCAGCAGAGGGGCTGAGGAACCAGCAACAGAGAACAGGGAGGAAGGATCAGGGAACAAGCCCTGAGGGGCATCAGGGCCAATGGGGAAAGAACAGCAGGACATGAGAACCACCCACACAGAACATCAAGCACAACAGGACTTACACAACCTAAAAGAGCAACTAAACATACAAACAGGGCAAGGAGTGAATAGGAACCACCAGCCTAAACCACACACAGACAACACAGAGAGGGTGAGGGAGCTGGGCACGGGAAGCCCCAACACACACACACACACACACACACACACACTCTCTCTCTCTCTCTCTCTCTAACAAGACAGGTAGCAAGGCAAGGGGAAGGGTATAGCTCACAAGGAAACACTGAGGGAACACAACACACTTAAGACTGACAGCCACAAACAGAACAAGCGGACATGACACCAGCATGAGCTGAGCAAGGAATTATCTGAAGCTCCACACCTGCCACAGCTCCCAGCAGCCCTAAATATCCCTGTGAGCCAATCAGACTGTGGCAGGTGGGTCACGCCCTTCCACAGGTGTACACAAGAAGCAAAGTAGACAAGAGGAGGAGAAAGCCAAGAAGGGGGAAAGAGACACCCCTTGCAGCAGCCTGCTAATAGCACAGGATGCAGGGCACTTCCTACCTGGTTCCTAAGGCCAGGGGTTCAAGACTAGCCTATAGTACTCAGTAGACTTATAGGCTGAAAATTAGCCAGGTCATCTACTGGCCCTTTCTTATGAATCAGAATGATGACACTTTCCAGCCATTTCTTTGGAATTTTACCTGTCATAAATGGAAGTGAAAAGCAATGCCAACACTGACTCCAACATTCCACATTCCCTAACAACAACTCCGCAGGAACCAAATCAGAACCCGGTGCTTTGTTCTTTTTAAGCAAAGCAATCAACTCTTTTGCTTCAGTTGGCGTAACTGGTTCCCATTTAGGGAGGGACTCGATAGAGGCCTTCAAGGGGAACTCCATATCCAAGGAGGGTTTTGAAAAAATGGTGGCGTAGAATTGTTCCCACTTCTGGATTGGGACTTTAGCCTGATCCATTTTCTTATGCCCACCCCACCCTACATTTATCTTATCCCAAAATTTAATGGAATCTCTAGCTTCTGCTGCCCTAAATAAATCCTCCCATCCCTCCACTAGGTACTGGAGCTTCTTCTGTTTAAGAAGGCTTTTGTATGCTCCCCTAGCCTTTATATAGACTTCTCTATCTGCTGGAAATAACCCCCTCCCCTTTAGACAGTGGTAGGCCCGATACAAAAGTTTTCTCGCCGCCTTACACTCGCCATCATACCATCCCTCCTGCTTTCTTCCTTTCCCCATGGATCGAATTTGGCAACCTATTTTTGGACCCAGTTGCTCCAAAAAGGAATCAAACAAGCAAAAAATACTTTTCCCTTCCTCGATAACTTTTCGGAGGACTCCTCCACAGGAAGACCAGAAATAACCCCTTCTGCCTCTAGGAGTACCTGGGGAGACCATTTAACCATTATTATTAGTATTATTATTATTATTATAATAGCTATTCATATCAGCCTTGTTTATTCCTTTCAGATATCAGTTTAGGGTAGGAATGGGGAACCCCCATCCCTCAGTCCATTTTCAGACTACGTCAGTAACTATTCTCTGGCCCCTGGAAGCTTCCCCTCCCCCTTGTTTAAAGCAGTCCACCAGCTGCACGCCATGGGCTACCGCGTCAGCAACCCTCCAGCCACTGGACAGCCACTAAAGGGGAGGGGGGAGAGCAGGGGGATTCTGTGTTGTTATTGTTCAGCAGGTAACCTCTCCCTGGTCCCCAAGCCATCTGCAAGATCCCAGTACTTCTCGTTGTCAAACTTAGCCTCTTGTAATTGAATGCTAAAACTGAAAATTACCACACTAACTTCTGTAGGTTGGAGTATTGTTACTGGCTTTACTGAAGACTCTTAGCAGCACTTTTAATATCATTTGCTAGTTTTTAACACTAAATCACATACAGTGCATAAAAAACAGATGTGACTTTGGCCCGTGTAAATACGCACCGCCAGATGTTGGCCTGAGATTGTTTCAGGGAGTGTTGGTGGCTTGCCTGGACTGTGACCTCGACAATTCTCTGAGGTCACAGCCCAAGTTAAGGGCCGCCCATGCAAACCAAAGCGGGCCACAATGGGTTAAACATTCTGTTCTGGCATGGCATACGCTCCCGGCCCTACCCAGGCTGTGCGGGAGGCGGTATGACTCCCAGGCCATGGGCACATCAGTTCGGTGTCCCGACCCAGCTTGTGTCACCCCTGATTCTCCATCCGGGGCGGCCCAGGGATTAATTCCACCAGCTGCACATCTGCTGTTGTCCCCCCCATGTCAAAGGCAGTGTGATTTTCTTAAGATCTGCTTAAGTTAAAGTTATGATAAGTCAGACCTTTTTTGATGGCCCACTAAATCTGACTTAAGCAGATTCCATTGTAATGTTAGTGATGGTTGGTAAACCTGCCCACTAGGCAGGCCAGCCAGCCTACTATAGTCCCTTGTACAAGTAAACTTGAAGAGTTGGGGAAGGTGCTGTGGTAAATATTCCAACCCTGAGGATGGTTTGAGAGCTGTGTAGCTAATGTTGTTGTTGTCCCAGTCCAGCTACTAGGGCTAGTATCTGGCTCCCTGGACCTGAGAGAATGTCATTGGTACTAGATGGAACGTTAGTCATACTACAATTCCATTGAGGCAGTGCAGCCTCCAAAATCATTTTGATTTGTGATGAGTTGTAGAGCTGAAACAGATACTTAATTTCGTCCCCGCAAGTGATACCTGCATTTCCGAGTACCATGTTGGGTACCCCGGGCTGCTTTAGCAAGAGGGGCGGGATATAAATCTATTAAATAAATAAATAAATAAATAAATAAAATAAAATAATACCTGAGCACTGATTGGGTACCCAAATACCTGAAAAATCAGTTATATTCATTATCGATTTACCAGTTTCCTAGTTACCAATTGGTAAATTGGGCTGAGGAACTGAAAAATCAGGACAGAAACAATCAGGACCGGAAGTCAATATTCTGGGAACAGAAGTCGATATTCTAGTATCTCAGGAACCCAAATCAGGCACTAGTCAGACACGTTGTGAGTCTATTAGAGTACCAGACATTTGAGGAGTATACCCATTTTCAGGTACTCATTTCAACTTCAGTTTAAGAGATCCCTTGTGTAGGCCAAAAGCTTCAGACATCTCCTTTTCCCACTTTATTTGCAATTCATTCTGACAGACATTTGAAAGCACTTTTCAAAACGAAGAAGATGCACTTCAGGATACCCATAGAGGAGGCTTTCCAGTAATGAAATGCTCACACCACAAATGACAGCCTCATCATTTTAGAACACTCCACACCCAGGATGGGCCCTTGGGTTTCTCCCCTCCCCCCCCCCCCCCCGGATGAGAGAGTTTTAATTCAAACCAGAAAAGGCTCTGTAACCTATGATTTGTCCTGGCCATTTTTTCCTTTTGATTAGTGCTTTGTTATTATAATTAGGAGAATTGAAATAGATTTTAAAATTCCTCTTCATTTGAGGACTTGGAGCAAAAGGGCAAATTTCCAATCTTAGGAAATCCTAGACTGGGAAAAAGCTTTCTGAATAGATTCTTCAAGCCAAAGTAGTGTGAAGAGGAAGCTTAAATAATCGCAGCTGAAGGTACTGCAGAACAAAGAGAAAATGTATTATTAACATTTTTGCCATCAAAGGCAGATGTAGCTGATTTAATGTGATTAGAGAACATCATTTCAAACCCACATGCCCCAAACTGTTAGGCTGAACAGGTGAATTATTTTTAAATGAAATGCAAGTTGGGAGGGTTAGACAGAGGTGATGACAGTGGTCAGTCCTGCTCCCCCTGAAGCTGAAAGCAAAACTTATTAATACTGATGGGAGAAAAAATGGGGGTTTAGTTAGAGTAGCACAGGGGATGGGAGAGAAGGTGGTTCTGGAGAAATAAGTAAGGCTAAGACTGTCAGGTGCATAGGGTGGGGCATGGTGAGTAGATACAAGTTCAGTGAAGGATGAGTAGTGCAGAATTGGGACCAGGATCTGGTTTGGGGTGAGTGAATGCAGGATCAGGTCCAGGAGGTCTTGACAGGGGTCAGACATGGACCAAGGGGTGGAACAGTCAAGGCAGGCTGACATATGGACAAACTGGTCAGATAGACAGAGACTGATGGGCTGAGGCAGACTGATGGATGGACAAAGCAGACCAATGAGGCAAAATGAAACTGAGCTATGTGGGACACGACAAGTCAAGGGAAAACGGACTGGAATGGAGCTGGCAGCAGGTGGGATGGAGTCCCCTGGCTGTTGCATAGAGAGCTCCTCTGGCCATCGCATAGAGGGTGCATCAGATGTTGCGCACCCTCTGAGCAGCCATCAGGGATGAGTAGGGCTGAGATGAGAGCAAGTGTTCCCATTCCAAAAGGAAATATTGACCCTTGTGGAGTGCTTGCAAGTGTTAGTCGGTACTTTGTGAGTTTCCAGTGTTTCCATGCTTCTGCCATTTTTCTCATCATTTTTGTCACTTTCTGGGACCTTTTGTCACTTCCCAGGATTTTTCGTCATTTTCTGGGAATTTTACAACAGTTTTATGTCAGTTTAACAGAACGTTTATGACAATTTCCAGAAGTTCCCTGGTGCATAGTCAGCAAGTTAGTGCAGGGCACACATGGGGCTTTGGACTGGTCCATGGCGCCCCCATTCAATTTGTGAAAAATAACAGAAAATGGCAAAAACAGTGGGAAAACCAATAAGTTTCTATTTTGTGTGAATCTTGGTGAATACCTTGCTTCCAATGGAAGCAACACTCGTTGAGATTTTTCGTTTCAGGTCTATGGCTGATGCCAAGCCCCAATACCCCAACAGACAATTTAACACTCTGAAGGACTGGGTCCCAAGGAAGGAACTCAGAAGGACACACCAGGATCAGGGACTGGGAGTGCAAAACCAGTCCAAAGTTCATGGAAACTTCAGGAGAAGACACAGAAGTGGCAACACAGGAACCAGGAAGTGACTGATGATCCGCCCAGCTTCCTGTGGCTACTGACTGGCCTTATATACAGGCCAGCAGTCAACCAGAAAGATGGGGGCATGGAGGAAGTCTAAGGAGGGATGTGGCTGAACTTGCACCATAGGGTTGCTTCTAGCCACTAGCGGGACCTGGCCAGTGGAAGCCAGAGGCCACGCCCAGTACCCTAAGAGCACCGGTTTAACCCTTGGTCCTTACAAAGACAAATCAGAGTTTAGTCCAGGGGTGGGGAAACTTTTCTGTCCCGGGGGCCACATTGAATATTAGTACGAGCTCCGAGGGCCACACAGAGGGTGGGGCCGGGGGTGCTTAACGAGTGTATTCAAGAAAAGGAGGGTACAGATCATGGATCTGTGCCATGGATCTGTCCCCTAACCGTGTGTGCATGCCCTCATCTCTGCTCCATTAACATGAGCTCAGTTTTTGAGTATTGGGGGTAGAAACCGGATCCAGGGGCAAGATCCAGGCACTGGAAAAGGGCCACATAAAAACTTGCCGAGGGCCGCATTTGGCCCCCGGGCCTGAGGTTCCCCACCCCTGGCTTATACCTTCAGTCAGAGGTGTAACTAGAACATAAGAAGTGCTATATTAGGTGAGACTCATGGTTGACTGAGTTCAGCATCCCACCTTTAGGTGCAGCCACATGATGCACTTACTGCACCTTGGGCAGCTTTATCCCATTCCGGGCAGCTTAAGCATGCAATGCAGTGCATTGTGTGCCTGGTGGTTTCCAGATGTTTCACCCTCCATGAGGTGTGCAGCTGGCTGCTATGCACTGCATCCTTGGGGAAAGGCCGAGGACGCAATGCATAGCAGCCTTACCCAAAGTGGAATAAGGCTGCCCAAGGCGCAGTAGTGAGTCATCGCTTGTGTGCCCAGTTCGTGTCTGCTCTGCCACATGTGAGGTCCAGTGTGGGGCTTGGAGCAGAGGGCACTAGCTCCAATGTTGCATGGCTACATAACGGCCGGAGGCGGGATAGTGGGTAGGCCAGAGGAGGGGGGGAGGCCAGGGCAGGGCACTCTCTTGTGTTGGTGGCGTCTTGGCCCACCATGGGGTGTGGTGAGATGGCCAACAACAGCCCACCCACCTGCCCCACTGAGGGTGGGGGACCATCTATCCTATTCCCTGCACTGACCCCGAAGTGTGGCTGCAGAGATTTCCCGCCACAGCGCGTGCAGGGATCAAGCCCTCTGCAGCTCATGTGGAGGCACCCTCTGACAGCGACCAGCTTTCATCACATACTGGAGTGATCCATTCCCTGCTATGGATGGTTGGAATGGGTCCTGGTGAAGAAGACAAAACATGTCCCCTCTCCTTCCTGGAGTCCCCTCATTTTGTCTCCTTGATGACACAGTCCCATCCACTCCTGCACTCTAAACTTTTCATCTATATGATGGCAACCTTTCTCCTCTTCTGTTTCCCCTCTTCTTGTAAATGCAATAAAGGGAACCCTGCATGAGAAGTGGTGCTATATTTGGGGGAGGGATGCTGGGTTGCCCTTGAACCAACAGACCCCCAATCCTGGCTCATAAAGACCTCCCTTTTGCTCACAAAAGCTCCATCCTCTTACTCTAATATGGTTGTGCTCAGGGTGAATTTGAACTTCGAATTGGACCCGGGTGCTTCATTCAGTCTGGGAGCTGATCGGCCAAACAAAAGAACCAAAATCCATTTTGCACGTGCACTAAATGTCCGCCATGATTCTACACATGCCCAAGATGGCAGCGGCCGTACTGCACATGTGCAAAAGGCCACCGTCATACAACAACAAGATGGCAGCCATTTGCAGATGTGCAGTACAGTTGCCACCATTTTGCACATGCACAAAATCATGGTGGCCATTTTATGCATCCACAAAAATGGCTAATTGAAATTCCAAGTAAAAAATAAATAAACCATTCCAATTTCACAGAACAGTGAAAGGAATCGGAATGGCTTATTTGATCCAGCCCTAAGGTTATTCCTCTTCAGAGCTTTTTGACCTGAGAATACTTCTCAGGGGGCAGAACCATGTTCAAAAGGGGTGGCAGAGAGCCCCCTGCCCTTTTCCAACATGGTTCTGCCCCCATTCACCCCAAATAAACATTGTGGAACTCTTTTCCATTTGTGAAGTTGGACAACAATTTAATGTACACCAAATCAGTGCCCACTCTTAATTTTTTGACCTATTTCCTTCTTGTGAAAAACAATCCAGTAGGAACATAAATAACAGTTTACTACAAAGAGTTGGCTAAATAATGGGGGCTAAATAATATTGACCAAAAGGTACCAGTTACATCTTTCAGCAAATATAATTTGCTCAGCTCTAAACTGGGTACTCAGGTAATGGGGGAAAATATTAATTTTTAAGTACTTAAAATATTCATTCCTTTTATTCCAAAGGGGAAAGACACTAACATGATTTCAAAAACTGCAATTTTGTAATTTAAATTACATGAAAAAGATGCTCTTTAATGTGAAGTGTACAGTCTACATTAATTCACCGTGAATTCAGTTCAGCTCAGATCAATTAAAAGCCCATTGACTTCTACGTGGCCACCACTGAAAGAAAGTTTCTTCAACTTCCCAATCCCTTTCCTAGTAATCATGCTTCACCGCACCATAAATATATTGATTCCTATGTATGAAAAATAGTAAGAAAGTGGGTGATTTCTGATTTCAGACGTGCCAGGCCTCTCTTGGGCCACGACACAGAATCATCTTTTCATCCCCCTCCGGAATCCGGCTGGCCAGTTAACAGACATGCTGGCCAGATTCCGGAGGGGGATTGGGGAGGGGGCAGGGCTGCACGACGCAACATGAGGCCGCACAGCCCTGCCCCCCCCCCGCTCCCCCGGCTGCCCGCCCTCCACGAGATGGGTGGGCGCAGCGACCAATGTGGTTGCTGCGCCCGCCTGCCTCCCGGAGTCTGGGCCATGGCCCGAAATTGGTGGAGGTAACAGACATTACCTTCCGCTGAGTTCCGGCCATGGTTCAGCTAACCACGCTTCCGGATCTCCGAAAGTGTGGTCAAAGGGATTCTCGCAAGGTATTCACTGGGGTGAGCATCTGGCGGAATGCCCTTTAGACGTTACAGTACCATGACCACCATGGGGGTTTCACCGTGGTTCACCGTGGTATTGTAACATTTGAAATTACCCAGTGTTGGTAAAATAAGATGCTAGATAGTGATAAAACGTTACATAGACTATGGATACACAAGGAAAAAGGGGGAACTAAGTAAAATAGGTCTGCTGCTATGCTAGTCCATGGAAAACTACAATAGTTATTTCAAAAGATGGTTCTCTTGTATGGATGCCAGAATCCATCGTTCACAGCCCCGCTGTGGAGCTTACAGTATGCTGGGCAGAAGGAACCAAGCCACATGGGGTGAAAACAGACATGACGCTAACTCCACTTTAACACCACTTTAACTGTTCTTAGGGCACCAATACAGCCCTGCACATGCATAAGGAATGTTAAAATGGTGTTAAAGTGGAGTTAGCGTCATGTCTGTTTTCACCTGATGTGTCCTCAGAGTTTTCCTGAGGATGCATTGCGTAGCCGGCAGCTGTTCACCCCAACACACGGGCACTACATTGCATGGCCCACCTGCTTAGGGAGGAGCATGGTTATCAAAGGCATGGTAAGCCTCCCCTACCTGTCTCCTCTGGAGACACCCCCGTATCTGACCATTGCAATGGACAGCAGCAAACCTAGTCACATATAGCCATTTGATTACATCACAGACTTTCTCATGATCTAATTTGACCCCGATCTCTTGCATTTTGACTGTCTTCGCTTGTTCTACAGCTCCTATCCCAAAATGTGCTAAACGACAGAGTTTTTATTTCTGTCTAAGAAATATGAAGATATATGGTGGAAATGAATGAAAGACAACTCTGCCTTCTTCTTTTTTTTTGTAACTATTTTGTATTGTTTTTTGTTTCGCATCCTTACCAGCATACTAAATCTAAAAGGACCAGTATACAGCATCGGTCCTTCCATTACCCTACGGATACAAAACATGAATTAAATTTTTGATAAACATAGTGACATTCTAAGTCCTGTTAAATCTATTTCTTGTTGAATAATGTCCCAAACATTGTTCCAGACAGCATAAAACCCATCTAGGTCCATTTGTATCCCTGCTTGTATTCTTTCTAGTGTGAGGGTAAGCCAGATTCGCCGTAAACATTGTTTGTAAGAGGGTTTTTGCGAGGATTTCCAGTTACTAACAATTATGTGTAATGCCTCCAATCTCAGCTGTTGGCAAGCTTATTTTTTTCCCTCTGTTATGCTCAAATCCAGGAATATTCCCAAAAAGGTGAACTTTGGGTGCATTGGGATATCTATTCTGGCAGCCTTGTTTATGTACGGCCAGATCTCCCTCGAGAAAGTCAATATGTGAGGACATGTCCACCAGCAATGAATCCATGTACCTTCATCTGTGCAACCCTGCCAACACTCTGGTGGGTATGACTTAGGGTATTTTCAGACGTTACGAGATCACAGTCAACCAGAGTGAACCACGGTCAATCCTGCAGCAGGGCCAAAGCATCCTGAACATCTGTTTTGCGGGCGCCAGATGTTCACCACAGTCAATCCCCACCAGGGGTCAAAATCAACCACGCTTCCGGAGCTCCGGCCCGGATCATCTCTGAAAGGGTGGTCAATATGATTCCCAATGGGAAACAATAAAAAGTAACATCTGAACGGCAAACACCGGCCGGAATCAAGCAGAACGATTCCCAGCCGGGGACAAAGCATGCAGTGTCGCTGCCAGGTAACCAGCAACAACACAGGCCGCGGAGGGAGTTTTAAAGGGCACACAGCAGCAGGAGGACATGGCGGGATGGAGCGAGGTGGAAGGGAGAGGAAAGCGGAGGGCAAAAGAGCAAGGCAGGAGGAGCAGGAGGTGAAGGAAGTGGTGGAGGTGCTGGTGGAGGAGGGTTTAGTGCTGCACCTTCAGGCAGTGGAGGGACAGCAGCAGCAGCAGCAGCTGGGATAGGAAGCCCCAGAGACGGCAACTGGACTGGGGGATGAGGCACCCCGGAAACGAGTAAGGGGACTGAAGGGGGGGGGACCCGGCAGCACAGGGGCACCATGGGGCAACCTGGGTGGCAGGAGGGGGGAAGGGGTGGGACTGCGGGACAGGGGCAAAACAACACCTAACATCCCCCTCAACTGACAGACAAGGAAATGGGCCTGGGAGCCTGAGCCCCCAGAGGAGATGGGCGCTGGCCAGGCGGCGGAGGACCCAGAGGGCCCATGTGGGAGAAGGCCCTACCACCGAGGACGGCAATGAGGGCACAGGGAAACGCAGGACTTCATCCACATCTGGAGGACCCTGGAGCATCAACTGGAGCTCTCAGTCAATCAGCAGAATGAGCACGTCTTCCGGGAGATCGTGGGGGACATGGAGGCGGCGGCGGGCCATCACAGGACCATGGCCCAGTGCCACTCAAAGGCAAAGGAGCTAAAGAGGGGGTACAAGGCCATCCGGGACAACAACAGGTGGTCCGGACACGGAGCCCGGACTGCCCCCTACTTCGATGCTCTGAACCGTATACTCCATAGAAGGGCTCCATCATCACCCCGCATCTCGTGGGGAGCACCATGGTCCAGGGCAGGGAATGGGCCTAAGTACCCCCTCCTCTCATCGCCCCCAGGGAGGACAACGGCTCCAGGGCTCCCGACCCCCAGGAGGAATGCCCAGGGACCTCGGGGACCGACAGGTCCCCCACAAGCCCCAGCAGCCCACAACCCCTGTACAGACAGGGAGACTCTGAGGCTGGCACACTGGTCACCCTCAGCCAGTGGACACAGGGGAACCCCAGCAACACCGAGGGACTGGCCTCAGAGGAATCAGAGATGGACATCGAGGGTAAGCACATGGGTGGGAGGGGGACCGGACTGGGGGGGAAGGGTTGAGGGGGACACACCAGGCACAGGGCCGTCCCCAGACACCTCAGACACCCCAGAACATGGGAAGGGGGCCCAGGGGGCCGCTGAGGAACAAGCCCACCCCCACCCAACCCCTCCCATATCCCCACAGGGCACGGCACACCCCAGCTTCTGCAACACATGGGTGATGAGACTGGCTGCGAACAGCCCCGGGATCAGCCAGCGGTCCGCGGTGAGGCACACCACCATGGGGGAGAAGGGTGGGGGGGAGGGCACTGACCGCCAATCCGAGGGGGGGCAAGACCCCGCATCTGTGCCACGGGACAGGGGGCGGCCAGCCGGGGCGCCTAACCAGCACCTACTCTGTACCCAACAGGGCAACCCAAGGGGCCCCAGCAAGCTGGGTCCATGCCCCCGGCACAACGGATGAGAGAGCACAGGGCACGGGTACAGTGCCGGAGGGAGGAGCAGGGGGAAGACATTGTCCGCTCTACCACCGAGCAGGGCGAGCAGATGATCACGACCATTGACCGGATGGAGGTGGCCACAGAACGCTCCCTGCAACAAGCGGATGCAAGGGATCGGAGGCTCCAGGCAAAGGTGTGGCTGGAGCAGAGGCAGGAGGGCCAGGAGCATAGCAGGCAGGTAGAGGCATTTGGGTGGCTGGAGCAGGCCATCAATAGGATGGTGCGAGAGCATTCTGCTAGGATGGACCACTCGCACGACATTGGCACCTCCCTGCTCCTTCACGCCGGCACCATGAGTGCATATGTGATGGCAGCTGCCCCGTCGGGCACCCTCCCCGCCCAGGCCCTGATGCCAGGCCTCTTGGCATCCCCACCACCACCGCCCCAGCCACCGGCATGCCCACTGGGCCCACGCATCCACCTCCCAGTCCCTGTAAGCCTCCGGAGGGAGAAGCCACGCAGGGGGCCCCATCCAGCCTCAGGTCTGCCCACCCTCCCACCACCGCCCACCCCTCAAGACACCGAAGCCTCCCAGGAGACAGTTGGGGACACAGACAGAGGGGGGGAGAGGAGCTCCCAGAGTTACACAGTGACCACAGGGCAGCTGATGGGGAGGCCCCATAGACATGGGGGAAGGGGAGAAGGGGGAGGGCGGTCTGAAGGGTGGGAGCACAGCACTGGGAGGTGGGCAGTGGTGGTGGGGTCACATGCAACTGTCTGTGGAAATAAAGGTTTGGGCACCACTATTGCTTCTGTGGGTCAGTTCATCGACCCGGGGCTGTGGGCGGGTGGGTGCCCGTACAGTGGGGCACCCATGGCACTGTTCGGGGCCCTGAGGTGGTGGAGACGGGGATGTGCACATCACGCCTCGGCCTCCCGGCTGATCTGCCTGGCCAGGGCAGCACGAATGCGCTTGGAGTATCGGTACTCCTGCGGGTTCTCTGCATTCACATATAGGGGCACAGGACCTGGAGGGCACCAGGGCATGGGATACTTGAGGGCAGCCCCCTTGGTCTCGCATACGTTGTGCAGCACACAGCAGGCACCGATCACCAGGGCTGAGGTCTCCATCGTGTAGTCCAGCCATCCCGCGAGGTTCCTCCAGCACTGCTTGAGGGCCCCGAAGGCCCTCTTGACCACATCCTGCTTGCACACAGCCATGTATTGTAGAGCGCCTCCACAGGGTTCCGGGTGACTGGGTATGCCTTCATCAGCCACCGGGTGAGGGAATAGGCCGGGTCCCCCAAGATGCAGGGGGACATCATCACCCCCTCGATCCGGGTCATTTCCATGTCTGCAAAGTCCCCGTGGTATATCCGGGCATAGAAAGGGGAGCTGGTCATGATCCGGGTGTCGTGGCTGTGTCCAGAGTTACCCATGTAGATGTCTGTGAACAGCCCCCGGTGGTCCACTACAGCCTGCAGCTTCAGGGAGTGGTATCCGTGTCTGTTGACATATTCTGCGGCCTCCCCAGCTGAGGGGCAGAGGATCTCTATGTGGGTGCCGTACATGGCGCCCATGCAGTTGGGGAACCCTCCAGCTGCAAAGCTGGCCATTACATCCACCTGGTCCATCAGCTGGAGCACTCCCTCCACAGCCTCGCAGATCTCCCACAGGATCCCGATGATGGTGCTCACCCCAACGCCTAAGTGCTGCGAGACAGAGCAGCAGGAGTTGGGGGTTGCCAGTGCCCATACCCCGATGGCCACCTGCTGGACCATGAGGATGGGGGTCCATATGGGACTATGCTGCTGCTCCAGCCAGGTCATTAACAGGTCCGTGAGTCACAGTAGGGTGCGCCTGTCCATCCGGAAGTGCGCCTGCCAGGCGGCCTCATCCCGCTGAGCTAGCGCCCGAGACCACCACCCCTGTGCCCACTCTGTGACCCATACTCGCTGGTCGATGGGCATAGTGAGCAGGTCTGCGTGCCCCATGGTCTCCCTCTGCCATTGAAGGCATTTGGCCGCCTCGCAGAGCAATGCGCCCCTCTCCCGGCCACGGAGGAGGGCCTGCCGGGCCGCCCTGGACATCCACAGGGCCCTGAGCAGGGCTGGGGAGCACCTGCGGGCGTGGTGAGCTCTCCAGGCCCTAGCGGTGCTCCAGGCAATGGTAACCCACAGGCGGGTGCCCAGGTGCACCTCAGCGGTCTGGATGCACAAGAGATCAGTGTGCGAGTGGTACCACTCAGTGAAGAGGGCTAGGTGCATCCTGCAGGTGCCCAACCAGCCTTGCTCCATGGTGCACGTTGCCCTGGGTGTGCGGCAGCTGGCCCAGTTATAGGTCGGGGCACATATAGCACCACCCCCAGATTGCGACCCAGGGCCCTGCTGGTTGCCCCCCGGGTGGGTGTTGGGCGGTCCCCCTCCTGGGTGCCCGGGAAGGCTCCTGCAGGGCAACCATGGCAGGGAGCTGGGGGCGGTCCATTGAGCACGCCTGCTGTTCCTGCACGGGGCCTGGCGCATGGTCCAGCCTGTGCCCGGGCGCGTGCGGACTGCAACTGCATTCCTGCTGTCATCAACCTCCCACCTCTCGGTGTAGTCAGCCTGTTGTCCTCACTGCTCTGATTAGTGTGTAGGATATCCTGTCTGTGAGCTCTGTTACAGCAGCTGTGCTGGGTCTGCATCCCACACCTCTCTCTCTTGCCATGGCATGTTGCAGCCAGTGGCCTTATTGGCTGGCCTTGAGGTCCCCCTGCATCCCCTCCCATCCCTCCAGGGATTGTGGGGCCCCTCTGTCCTCGCAATTAGTCTCCTTTACTTCCTGGACCATGGCTGCCTGCGCTTCCACCGGGCTCCCGGCTCCCAGCAGCCATGGGGCTCCCCCTCGCTGGACCTTCTGCGAGACCATAGCCCTGTGTGACCTGTGGCATTCCCCAGCCATGCAATTGCTCCTGGGCTGTCCAGTGCCTATGTGAGTCTGAGATTGAGGCTACGCTCCTTTGGATATGAGGTGAGCGCCTGCAATTGTCGGCTGCATGCGGAGACCCTAGACCTGATTACCTTTTCCGATGGGCGCGTTCTGGAGATGAGGTGCTCGCATGTGGGGTGGTTGGCGGCGTTCCCTGTTGGCTTTTGGCTTCCTTTACCCTCAGCCGGCCATGTCTGTGTCCTGCCCCTCCCTGGTGCCTTCTGAGTGCTTTGACCATGGCCGGGAATCGGCGTCACATCTGTTGTGCTGCCCTGGCCTATGATCTGATGGCCCAATTCCCTGCCGTGGTCTCGATCCCATCATGTCTGTTCTGGGCCTTCTTTGACCACGGGTGGTGGTTGATTGGTTCACCATCGATGGGAATCCACTGTGATGACTCGGGACCGCGTAACATCTGAAATCACCCTTACTCAGAGGGTATTTTCAGACGTTACGAGATCACGGTGAACCACGGTGAATACCCACCTGTGGTCACCGTGTCTCGAATGTCTGTTTGGCGGCCGCCAGATGTTCGCCACGGTCAATACCCGCAAGGGGTCAATTTGAACCACGCTTCCCAGGCTAGCCGGGGGAATGTCCGGGAAGTGTGGTCAAAAAGATCCCCAGCGGGGACCAAAAATAAGTAACGTCTGGCCGGTTGCCACGGCCTGGGCCATGGCGCTTCCGGCCCGACGCGGCAGCCGCATTGGCCCCGCTGCCCACCCATCTCCCCAGAGGGAGGGCGGCGGGGTGCGTGGAGGGGGTGGGGCCGTGCGGCTGCACATTGCGCCGCGCGGCCCCGCCCCCTCCCACATTCCCCGCCAGGATCTCCCCGGCACGTCTGCTATGGCGTTACGGGGTGATCCCGGGGGGGAATGATTTCGGTGATTTCGGTATGGGGCCAAAGGGCTCCGTAACGTCTGAAATCACCCAGAGTGTGGAGTCTGCTTGGGGTTAGATAAATCCGATATATTGTTTTTATTTGTGGCTTCAACACAGATAGAGATCTGGAAAGTTGTTTCATGTTTTGCCATATGATACTGATCTCCTTTTTTTCTATTTTACTTTGCAGGTCTTCTTCCCATGCAGCAATGTATCCTGCATCAGGTAAGTGCGTCATGCTTTGCAAAACTCTCTATATTCTAGAGATTATATGTCTTTGACCAGGGTCACCATATAATACTTTTTCGATGTCTGTAATCTTTCTTATAACATGCGGTTTAGTAACTCTGTTATTAAATACACTGACAAGCTTTGCATAAGTCCAGAAATCTGGGACTACTTCCAATTTTTGGTGAATTGTATCTAATGTTAAAATTTCCTCTCCCACAAATAGCTGTCCTACCCATTTCAACCCTTTCTTTTCCCATTGTACTTTCACCTTTTCTGAAATACCTGTTTGTCTACTTCAGTTACCAAATATAGGCGTGTATGGGGATATTTCCCGCAAGATTTTCGCCTTATTCATAGAGGCTTCCCATGTCTGCATTGCCATGCCAACAAATGGATGTCACATTATATTTTGTCTATTTATTTTTTGACCATCTGTTAACACGTTTATGTAACTTGTAACCTTTCCCGTCTCTTTTTCCAAATGTAACCAATCTCGGTTCTTTCCCTCATGAAACCAGACTTTAACACTTCAAAGTACTGATGCCCAATGGTATAGTTTTATGTCTGGCACATGCTGTCCCCCTTGTTCCTTACTTGTATATAAATGTTATGGCTCTACGTAGCCGAGTTTTTTTTCTATTCCATATTATTCTGGAAATGACCTTGTTTATTGTCGCAAAGTAATTCCTAGGAAGCTGGATTGGCGGTGCAAATGACGTATAAAGTAATTTTAGGAGGACTAGCATTTTTATTAGATTCGTTCTGCCCAGCCAGGAAACTTGCAATTTTTTCCATTCCTCCTCTTTACTTTTAATATTTTCCATCAGGGGGAGAAAGTTTCCTTTAAACAGATTACTCAATTTTTTAGTGAGACATATACCCAGATATTTGATGTCATTATGCTGTACCTTGAAAGGAGTAGGTTGAGACAGCTCCAGACTTGTGAGCTTTTCCTTATTAAACACCAGCATTTTGGACTTATTGACATTTACCCTAAACCCTGATACCTCCCCGTACCACTCAATGGTCTCTAGCAGCTTAGGAACTGACCGGGGAAGATCTGATAAGCTCATTCATGTATAGAGATACTTTATATTCTCTATTTTTCACACTAATGCCCTTTATCTGCTGTTGCATCCTAATAGCTATCGCCAAATATTCTATAGCGATGTTAAACAGGAGGGGAGACATTGAGCATCCTTGCCAGGTGCCATGGGTTATCATGATGGGTGATGATGTATGCCCCTCAATCAGTAAATTGGTTCTGGGAGATTTATAGATCAGCTCTATCCATGAAAGAAACGGGCCTATAATCCCCATATGTTTCATGGTCTCTCTCAAATAAAAAATGCTCAATCAAATCAAAAGCCTTCTCCACGTCTAACGATATTATTGTGGCTGGTATTTGCTTATCCTTAATGTAAGCCATGATGTTAATAATTTTTCTTATATTATCAATACCCAATCTGCCTGGGATAAAACCCTCCTGTTCGGGGATGATTAGATCTGGGATGACGGTCATTAATCTGTTGGCCAGAATTTTTGTGAAAATGTTTGCATCAGTATTAATCAGCGAGATAGGATGATACCCACTACAAAGTTCTAAATTTTTCCCAGACTTGGGGCATAGCGTGATATTAGCTTCATTAAACATCGGTGGCACCTCCTACTGTTGTATTAGGGAGTTGTATAATTTAGTGAGGAGTGGGCTTACTTGCTGTGAAAAACGTTTACAAAATTCAGCTGGATAGCTGTCTGGACCAGCTGCTTTATTATTGGGGAGGAATTTTATTGTCGCTTCCACCTCCTTCTACTCTATAGCTTTATTCAGGAATTCTTTTTGTCCCCCAGTGACTTTACATAGTGGAATTTCATTCAAAAAGTCATTTATGTTTTCTTGTGCTGGATCCCCTGACTCATAAATATCTTTATAGAATTTGGTAAAGCATTTCTCCATATCAGTCCCTTTTAGGATTGGTGAGCTGGGAGCCTTCCTAACAAATGGTGTGGCCATTTTCTATCTTTTTTTTTAGTTAGCCAAGCCAGTACTTTGTCAGCTTCATTTGCCTTTTCAAAATAATAAGCCTTGGTGTACCTTATTTTATTTATTACTGACTCAGTTTCCATAAGGTTTATTTGATTTTTAATAGTAGCTATTTTTTCTGCATTAATTTTAGGGCTTTTGGCAAGCTGTTTCATTTGAAGATATTTTTCACTAATTTATGCTTTTTTCTCTTTTTTCAGATGCACCCCCAACAAGATAAACTGACCTCGTAGAACAGCTTTTGCTGCCTCCCACAGGACACTTGGGGAGATATCAGGCTGATCATTATGCTGCATATACTCATCTAATCTTTCTTTAATTTGGTCTTTAATCCATTCATTATTTAAATAAAAAATTGTATTCAATCTCCAATTCTGTTGTGGATATTTATTTGTTGTTATTTCGTGTCTGGTTTCTAACACGACCACATTATGATCTGAGAATGGGGTAATCTGAATGTACGCTTTTTCACAAATGGGTATCATAACTTTATTCACTAGGATATGGTTTATCTTTGTAGAGGCGTTATGTGGATTAGAATAAAAGGTAAGTTCCTGTTCCTTAGGGTGAAAAGCTTGCCAAATATCTATCCATTGATTTTCCTTTAAAATGTGTATTATTTTTTCTTGCTGCTTGCTTAGTTTTGCTTTTGTGAGGTGATCCAGCTCAGACAGGGGGGGGTTAAAGTCTCCCATCAAAATTGCCCTATCTTCTATTTTGTTCTGCAATTTGGGGATGACATCTGCAAAAAAAGCCTTTGTATTATTATTTGGAGCGTACATTGTACTAATGGTGTATGTTTCCTGCTCTAGTTTACCCTTTATTAATAGCATTCTGCCCTGCATGTCTCTCTCTATTTCCTGTACCTGTAAATTCAGGGTTTTTATCACCCCCACCAGTACCCCTGCCCCCTTTTTTCCCCATTGGCATAATAAATCTTATAATTTTTGTTTGTGAATCTCGCATTATCTATTTTCAAAAGATGTGTCTCTTGAATTGTGAAAATGTGCGGCAGTATCGGTTAATAAATTGCCAAATTTGTTTTCTTTTCACTGGGTTATTTAAACCACATGCATTGAAGGATATTATTTTCATATTGGCCAACTTTTTCCCCCCTTTATTCTTTACCGATGTTAATGTGGCCTTTGTTGTCATTTTAAGATGCCTAAATCCCTTTTCTACCTTTGCAGCTTGTGTTTTATTACCTCTTGAGACCTGCTCTTTAATTACCATTTGTGCCTTATTTTTCAATTTGGCATTTTTTCCCACCACTTTTTTGGGGTCTGTTTGGGCTTTCCTCACACTCTGAGCATTGGATCTTATTCTGTCACCATACTTAATGTTCTTACCCCTCTCTCTCTTCCTCTCCCTCTGAAACACTTCAACAAGAACATTCTTTACTCTTAAACCCTTTTTATATCTTTTCCCTCCCCACCCAACTTCCCACCCCATCCCACCCCTTTCCCCCCAACCATCAAATTCCCCAACAAACATCCCTCAAACCAAAACCAGCAATAAAATTTTAACCATGGGAGTCCCCTTATGGAGCGTCATGACTTGGGGCTCTTCACATTCTGGCAGGCCCTTTGCCCTGTCCAGCATATAACCCTGTTGATTCAATTCATATCACATATGGAGATGTTTTTCTAGCCTCAACTTCTGGTATCTCTCTGTGTTAACATTGCAGGTTTAATTTTTTAACCAGGTGTATTGTCCTTCATGTTCTGAGCGATGAACTTTTTCAGATCTGACTCTTGTGTCAAAAATGCCAAATTGAAAAATAAGGCACAAATGGATATTAAATGGTGCTGGGGGATGAGACATCTTGCCCCCGTTCTTTATCATGTGGCGTTCCGCAGGGTTCCATTTTGTCTCCGTTATTATTTAATGTATATATGCAGCCCTTGGGGGAGGTCTTGAGGGGGTTCTGGGTGCGATGTCACCAATATGCTGTTGATACTCAGCTGTACCTCTCTTTTTCAACTGACCCAGACCCTGCTGTCTCGTTGCTATCCCAGTGTTTGGAGGCCGTGGCGGAATGGATGCTGCAGAGCAGACTGAAGCTCAACCCCGATAAGACGGAGGTGATGCTGGTGGGGAGAGCAAGGGAGGTAGTGGTCCCCCTGATTGGGGGGGTTTGCCCTCCTATAGCTCAGCAGGTCCGGAGTCTGGGGGTGATACTGGACGCGGATCTCCACCTGGAGCGGCAGGTGGAGGCAGTCACGAAGGCTGCTTTCCGCCAGTTGCATCTGGTGCGGAGGTTGTGTCCGTTTGTCTCCGACCCGGACCTGGCCTCCTTCATCCGTGCCTTCGTCACCTCGAGGCTGGACTACTGCAACGTGCTCTATGTGGAACTTCCATTGTTCCTGGATCGGACGCTGCAGCTAGTGCAGAATGCGGTGGCCCGTCTCCTTTCGGGGATGGGTTGTTGGGAGCACATAAAACCTGTGCTCTGGACTCTGCACTGGTTGCCAATAGCATGCCGAGCTAGGTTCAAGGTTTTGATGTTGATCTACAAGGCCCTTCACGGTCTGGGATCCTCGTACCTCAGGGACCGCCTCGCCCTCCGTGCCCCAGTGTGGCTCCTTCGGTCTGCCGGGGGTGCCTTCCTGGAGATCCCCCGTGTTAAGCGGGGGGCCACAATGGAGAGGGAATTCTCGGTGGCTGGGCCACACCTCTGGAAGCTCACCTGGCCCCAAGCCTATTGACATTCTGGCCAAGTTGTAAAACCTGACTGTTTGCCCAGGCCTTTGGGGAGGGGGGTTAGAAGGTTTTATCTCTTCCTACCCTATTTATTGTTTTAATGTTTCCTGGGTCCTGTTTTAATTCTTTGTAGTGTTTTTGGATGTGTTTTAAATTGTTTTATATGTATTTTATATGTATTTTTATTGTTGGAAGCCACCCTGAGCTGTTCTCAGGAGGGGCGGGGTAAAAATCTAGAAAATAAATAAATAAATAAATAAATTGTGTAAAGAATCAATGTTTGCCTTGATAGAAAAAAGAAAATCTTGCTGGGAAATAAATCTGCGCCTTGATCCCCCTTTGATTAAATGCCTCCAGATGAGATCGCCAAGCCTTCCTTTTTATCACTGTTTCCATTGCAAGATCTGGGAAGATTGAAATTTTTGCTCCTTCAAATATTAGATCTTTGGAATGACTGGCAGCTTTTAATATTTCCTCTTTGTCCACAAAATGCAGGAATTTTACAATTATTGCCCTGGGGGTGAGCGGGTCTTTAGACCTGGGCCTCAGTGATCTGTGGGCCTGCTCTAGCTCGACCTGGTGCAATTCTCTCTGCTCAGGGAAAATACCTTTAAAAACTGTTTGTAGTAGGGTTCGCATACCCTCCTTTTCTAATCCTTCCTGAATTCCCATGATCCTTAAGTTATTCCATCTAGAATGGTTTTCCAAGTCTTCAGGCTTTTCTTTTAGTGCGCTGATCTCAGCCTCAGCGTGGGAAGTTCTCTGTTCTATATTTGTCCCCCAATCTTCTTGATCACTAATGCGTTGCTTCACTGCCCCAATTCTTTTGTTAACCCCTTCCATTTGGGTTTTAAGGTCTTCTAAACTGGAGGTAATGGTCCTGATCCCAGCTTTATTTGTTGCCAAATTGTCCTTGATTGATTTAAAGAGATCTAGTACCTGTGCGAGTCAGTACGGATCCCCGGCTCCGTCTTTCTGTGTTTTACCCGCCATTTTGGAGGCTCTGATGTTGGCCTTCCTTGCACTACGTCGCGGTAAATAATACCTGTCTATGTTTGAGTCATCTTCTTTTTTTCGATCCTGGCTCATTCCTTCCTGCTTTGGAGAGGTATTTTAGTTTTTCAGGGCTATTGTTTTTTTAATTCTGTTGAGTTATTGCATTGGACCCACCGGGAGCTCAGCCACACGCAACCTGCTGCCTGTGCATACTATACTCCATTGCATACTATACTCCATTATACAATGAGAAATAATCCCCAACCCTGCCTTCTTTATCTTGCAACAGGACTTCTCTCTCCTGACGGACAGAATCCTGATATTAAATATACATTTGAGTTCACACATATATATATTCAAGTTTAGGCTGCCATACAAACAAAAATGCTACAGAATCATGGTCACTTATTCAGAGTATATTACTCTTTGATAACGTTTGTTATCCCTTCCTGGTAATATATGGGGAAAGAAGGCAAAGGCATTTATCATCCACACGTAGGTGGAGTTAAATAATCAAAGTCCTGAATTAGCAAAAAATATAGGCATATGTTTAACTTTTAACTTAAGTATATGAGGAATTGTATTGACTGCTCTGCTGGATCAGGTCCAAAAATGATATGTTTTCCATATTATTTGATTAAAGATTAAATAAGTTGCAAATACATACTGTGGCTGAAACAAACAAACGTCTGGTGTGAATACCAAATTCGATGAGTTTGATATACTTGTATCTGTCACCAAAGTGGTATTTGTGTCCTACTTCATTTGCTGTTCCAAGTATTAATTCTGGCTACTTTGTTTCACATTTTGGTTACTTTGGGTATTTTCAGACGTTACGGGGCCCTTTGGCCCCGTACCGTAACGAACGTCTTCGTTCCCCGCCGGGGTCACCCCGGCACGGCCCAACAGACGTGCCGGGGGGATCCCGGCGGGGAAAGTGGGAGGAGCCGGGGCCGCGCGGCGCAACGTGCGGCCGCACGGCCCCGCCCCCTCCACGCACCCCGCCGCCCGCCCTCCGAGGAGACGGGCGGGCGGCGGGGCCAATGCGGCCGCCGCGTCTGGCCGATCGTGCCACGGCCCGGGATCCCGCCGGGGATCC
>QEPC01000102.1:1130265-1146456 GCA_003113815.1 Sphenodon punctatus
GTGAAAACAGACATGACGCTAACCACCCTTTAACCACCCTTGGTGGTTATTTATGCATGTTGCAGGGCTGTATTGGTGCCCTATGCAGCCCTGAAACATGCATAAATAACCACCAAGGGTGGTTAAAGGGTGGTTAGCGTCATGTCTGTTTTCACCCAGTGACAGGAGGGAATAGATCTGGTGGCTTTTGAGAACCATTGTATTATTTTATTTTTTAAAGAAATTTTATTTCACAGCACAGAATGCAAATAAGACAAGAGAAGAGTAAATTAATTGTGCGGAAGGGAAAAGAAGTTAATTTTTTTTAAATAAGGGAATTAGTGGGTTCCCCTCCCCCATTAATATTTGTGGCCCATCACATCATTATTTGTATTGAATAGAATCTATAATCAAGGTATTCTACTTGAACATGGCAAGGATCAGGTGATGCAGTGCATAATCTAAACAAAGAGAAAGGAATTCATATCCTGATTTTAGAGATAGGGAACTGAGTTCTGAAATCTTGTTTCCATTGAAGTCAGTAACCAAATTACCTTGATGTCACTGAGACCAGGAAGTCTTAGAAAGAGATTGAGGTTCTGATACAAAGACCTTTGTAATCAAAGGAAAGAAGACCCCGTGATTTCAATAGGTTTTAGACCAGGTCCTTACACATAAAGTTCAAAGACAAAAATAGCACTTAAGTGACTATCATTTAAAATCAGTGCAAATTATGTACCCATGTAGCATTTTTGCCTTTAAAAATAAAAAACAAACAAACACAACCCCCCTCCCCCAAACTCTTCATGTCTTGAATCCGGTCACTCAGAAAATGTTTGGCTTAGGCCCTTTTCACATGGGCCACAGTGGGGAGGGGGGATGGTTGTGCACCCACAGTAGGTGGAGGTGGGTGTGCGGTCATTCCCACAGGCACTCACCCATCTCCAGCCACCTCCACCTATCTCCACGCATGGAGCAACTGGCATTTGAGCCCGTTGCTCCGTCCGTGGGTGATGGGTAAAGGTGGGTGCAGATGGGTGGAACGTTGGAGCATGGCCCCACCCACCCGCCCACCACGGACACCATTCCCATGGATGCCCTCCGACCGCACACCCACTGTGCACTGGGGTGGGGGTGGGGCGACTGTGCGATAAGGATTTTAGCCAGAAATTGTTTTAACATTTCCTAGCATCTTACCTAAACAAAAGATCACTCCATCATCACATAAACTGACTGCTGGTTCAGTGTAGAGAGTGGTTCCTGTGTTGATTCCAAGGCCGTTTTCACATGGACACCTCACACATGTCTGCGGGTGGGGGGGTGTCCATGCGAATGCCATGGCGGGTGCGGGGGGATGAGTGTGTGCCCATGGGAACACTGTGGGCAGTAGGTGCGGATGCGTTTATGCTCCCACACTCCACCCACCTCCAGCTATCACACACACACGGAGCAACCGGCACCAATGCCGGTTGCTCCGTGCATGGAGGTGGGTGGGTATCCATGGGAATGCACTCCCATGCACTGCCCACCTGCTGTACCGCACCCCCATCCACCCACACACCCATGCTCATGTGGAAAGGGTCCAAATGAGAGTAATGGAGACAAAGTAATTCTCTTTTATTAGACCAGTTTAGTAGATCATTATACCAACTTCTGTTGGTGAGAGAATATCAGATTCTGGACAGAAGAATCTTTCCTCAGGCATCTTAAAATCAAAAACCCCTGTGGTTTCTTATTCTTATTTGTATAGCTCCAGCAACCTGCCTGGTGCTGAAAAATCATTACTAGACAGTAGGGATGTGCAAACAGAACGTGGTTCGGATGTTCGGCCATTAGGTCATTTGGTTCAAAAACTGAGTTCGGGTTCGGTTGTTCGGTTCGGCAGAGTTCGGTTCAGCCGAACATTGTTGAACATTCGAAATAGCACTATCAGTACCGATATCGATACCAAATTCAAAGATTTTTTCGGTATTGGTATAATTTGGCCCTGAGACCACCCCTGGTGCCACGAAGACTGCTCCTCAGCTGCCTCCCCCTTCCAGTCATGTTTTCCCCATCTGAATGGGCCTTCCAGTCACGTTTTTCCGCCCTGAACTCATCCGAACATGAGCGAACTGTTCGGTCATTTTTGAGTTCGGTTCGGACATTTGGTTCGGTCGTCCGAACAGACTGAGTTCGCTCCAAACTCCAAACATCTGAACCGTGTTCGCACATCCCTACAAGACAGATCTCTGCCCTAACAGGCTTAAAATCTAGGGTGGACAATGTAGAGGACAAGGGAGAGGAGAGAAGAGGTAGGGATAAATTAGGGGGCTCATCATTATGAGAGTTATATATATTTTAGCTATGGCTGCAGCACTCAAAAAGTTGCATGACCCCATTTTAAGATTTAAATTAAATATAATCCTGTGAACTCAGAGAATAACAAAAGTAGTATACTAAATATTGGTCAGGACTGTGACCCCATCTACATATGTTCTTATCCACCTTGGGGTTCTGATCCACAATCTGGAAACCTCTCGGCTTGGAGTTGTTTAAATACTGAAATGGTTGAATAAGTCATTCTATTGGTGTGGTTAATTTCATATTCATAGGAAACACTGGTCCTTTTCAAATGGGCGGGTGGTGTGGGGGGAATGGGTGGAGGCCATGGTGGGTGTGCGGTGAGTCGGTGGTACATTTCATGGATGCCCACCCAAATGGAGGCACCTCCATTTTCTTCAATGCCTCCATGTATGGGGAAATGGTGGAAATGGGTGGAGGTGGGTGGAGCAAGGGAGCGCACATGCACTCTCACCCACCGGCACCAGAGATCACAAGGATGCCCCCCCCCCCAGTCACCAACGTGGGTGGGTGGAGGTGTCTCATGTGAAAAGGGCAAGAGTATAGCTGTTGGTTGGACTCTGGGGACTAGAGTTTAAATACTGCCATAGAGTAACATTAGACATGTCAGTCTCTTTCAGCCTCAGTTCCCCATCTTTAAAATGGGAAAAATAATGTTGTGACAGTTTTTGTGAGGGTGAACAAGACAAGGATGGTCATTCACTTCGAACACTGAAAGTGCTATGGAAATTATTAATAATAATGACAATCACATAATAGAATGAGTGGGTATATTGATATAATTTCAAATCAACTGAATAAAACAAAAATAGTGAGTGTGAGGTGCATAGAGGATGGCAAATGATATACTTTAATGTTGGCTGCCTGCAGATATGCCTTTCCAGTTAAGGGCTTCATCAGAAATATTTTGACCCATGTAAGTAACTAAACAAAAGACCAGAAAAAATAATTGAAAACCCCAAGACATTCACAAGCTGCAGTTGTAAAGTTCAACTCTGTGAAGAGAGAATGAAACAATCCTGCTGTGGGATACTCTATCAGCCCCTGCTAACAAATGTAACATAATCCCTTGTGAGCAAGATACCTCTATGCTAGAGACAGATACAAGGAGGATCCAGGCATATGTCAAGTTGAAAGACAATATCAGGTATGCACAAGCATAAGATGTTTTGAGATAACGTACTCACAATTTTGAAAACACTGATTGTTCTGACAGTCATGTTCCAGGAAATGTTCATTCCCCCCACCTTTAATCATCTTCCCCATTTATTTGGCATTATGTCAGAAAGACACATATTTGGGAGTTTAGTCTTCCGTAGCTCGAATCTAATTATACCATAGGAAGCTCTCTGTCTTTTGCTGGCTATCATGCGGAAATTGAGCCTGATTTGATTGCCCATATTTCTATAGCTTCAGATTTGTAGACCAAAGCCTACTTTTATTTCTGCACAATAGGGCAGATAATTTCCTTATAGGCAACCTATGATTGCCGATGCACCTCCCTCCTCCAGAAGAAGATGAGGACACATCTTGTGGGATAGGATGGCCACACACTTTATTGGTTAAATTATATCCAAAAGGGGGGAGGGGTAGCCCCTCCCGCTTCCCCCCCCATAAATGGGAGCCTATTTCTTAACCATTTGAAAACAACCAGGAGGCCCCTATCTGGTACAGGTGAAGGTCCCTTTTCACCTGCCTAACTGCTCCGGATGTTCTTGCTTTAAGCCCGAGTGGAACCCTCCTTCAGCCATAACTTCCCAACTTTAACTTACCCCCTGCCACGGTTCCAGGTTTCCCTGTGCCATGGTGGGTTGTTTGCACCTAGGCCCCTTTTGAGGTCCAAAACAAAGGTGAGAATACCGTTTTCCACTGCTTGACACCTTGTTCGCCCAGAGGATCCGGCCATTCGCCTCTCACCCCTGGGCTGGCCATACAGTTGGCCGCACTGTGCAACTATGCATGGCTTCTCCCATCTCTTAAGGAGATGTTTCTGATATCCTATGTCTCTAACTGTGGCCCCTTTTGTAGCTCCCCTAGCTCATCCCTACCGCTAAAGAGTACGATGATTGCTAGCCTACCACTGGCTAATTGCCATGCCATCCCTTGGCCGAATAAGCTAACACTCTGGGAAAGGCAAAAAAAACCTTGCCTTTAATTTGCCAATCAGGCACAGGGAAAATTCCTTTACGGTCCTAATTGGCGACCAGCGTTAACTCAGAGTGCTGCCAAAAAGGGGACAGCTGGGTGTGTGTGTTTTCCCTGCTCGCCACTGCAACTCAGACTGACGAGGCGAGCAGGGACCTAAAATGGTGCCCAGGAATTGTGCGTCTCATGAGAGTCCTGGGCGCCCGACCAGTTGCGAGACAACGCCCAGTCCTCCACCCCCCTACTAAGCCGCTCTCCCGAGCGCGAAGAGGTAGCTGCATCCCACCCTTACCTCCTTCTCCTGCGTGTGAAGGGGGCGGCGGCAAACCTCCCACTGTGACAAGCGCGGGGGGCGATTAGGTAATGTCTGCCTAATTGTGCCGAAGTTTCTTTGTTGATACTGCAGTCATGTTCCTCAGCAATGGCAAATTAATCAGGAGGGACTTCTGCAAGAGCAGAACAGCAATTTGGGCTTTGAATCAAACCCTCAAGGGGGTTTTGACCACTATAAGTGCACTAATGTCAATTGAATGAGATTGATTTACACCAGTTGAGAATCTGGACCATTATGTTGATCTTTATTCTTACTGAAAGTGCCAACCTGGAAGCCAATTACTGCCAACTGTGATCATGTTACTTTGCGATGAGGACACTTTTCTGCTGGGAATTGGACCGTAGCCATCAATAGAGTCCTGTTAATAAGTTTGGTCCATCTCCAGTTTTGAGAAAACTAGGCTGAGTTTCTATTAGGAACTATTTAGCTCAAACCAAAACAAAAGGAACATAGTTACGGTAATTACAATTAGCCACAAAATCATTAAGATGACATTAAGGTTGCAGGCGTATATCAGCCCTTGTGAGCACCTATTACCATAGAAAAAGCATTAGAGTTAAAAATAATAAACTATCATGCTTTAGAAACCCAGGAGAGGCAGTGTTGTGATGGCACTTTCTAAAATACACAAACAATTCTATCATCAGTTACTAAGGTCTCTGCATGAAAACGATAGCCTATGTCCAATGCAGAATAGCAGTGTTCAAGGGTGTAGCTTTCAGTGGTGCTTGGTGGATTTGGAGGCTGGTGGGGCAGTGAGTGGCTTCAACCTGCTGCCAGTGGCAAAGCTGCTGGCGGGCCTAGAGGCGGAGCCAGGGCAACGGTAGGCGGAGCCAGGGCAATGGTAGGCAGAGCCAGGGCAACAGTCGGCCAGTTGTGTGGCATAACCCAGCAGCAAGGAGTTCCCAGGGTTAACATTGGATGGACATTACATTAGCTAATGCTGGGAACGCTGCTGTATGAAGCACTGCCACCAGGGAATAGAGAGTCCTCTTACTGGCGTCCCGTCCACTCTCTTTCCCACCGGTTAGCAAAATAGATCACGTTGCCATCACCTACCTTTATCCTGAACCCTCGAATCCTCGGTTTTCATGGCATCCTTGGCCACCTGTAGTCTTCTGAAGGTGTAGACTTTGGGACAAGCCTTCCTACTGGCTTGGAGAACTGGGAGGACTGAGTTAGCTCCCTGTCCTGTGACAAGCCAAATCAGAAGAGAATGAAAAGGAAGAGAAAGACAGGACAGAGGAGAGGTAGGGGGGAATGGGTTTGGTTTTTAAGCATGGGAAGAGGAAGGGGAAGAGATGGGTTCAGAGGGGGATAGGGGGAAAGGGTGTCCTTGTTGTCTGCAGCCTAGTAGCTACAACCTATCCCCAACAGCCAAACACCTGTGCAAGCAAACAGACCTTTTAAAAACTGTTTGCCCTGTTGCAGGCCAGCACTGCAAGCAAACTGGCCCAGCAAGACCAGCATTCCTAGTATCTACCCCCTATCCCTGACAGCCAAACACCTGTCCAAGAAAATAGGCCTTTTAAAAACTGTTTGCCCTGTTGCAGGCCGGCACTGCAAGCAAAACTGGCCTAGCGAGACCAGCATCCCAACAGCCAAATGCCTGTCCAAGCAATCAGGCCTTTTAAAAATGGTTTGCCCAGTTGCAGACCGGCACTGCAAGCCAACCAGGTCCTTTGAGACCAGCATCCCTAGTAGCTACACCCTATCCCCACAGCCAAACGCCTGTCCAAGCAAACAAGCCCTTTTAAAACAAGTCTGACCAGTTGCAGGCTGGTACTGCAATCCAAACAGGCCCTTCTAGGCCAGCATCCCTAGTAGCTACACCCTATCCCTGACAGCCAAATGCCTGTCTAAGCAAACAGACCTTTTAAAAATGATTTGCCCTGTTGCAGGCCTGCATTGCTACCAAACAACTTTCTAGCAGCAATGGGAGGGTCAGGACCATTTTATAAAACAGTAGTCACAACCAGTAGCCACACAAATTCACAAAATGGTCTCTCTACTAGAGAGGCGGAGGCCATTTTGTCTCTACGCACCACATCCCACCAAACTGCAAAGGGTGGGATCATTTTAAAATGCAAGGAACATTCCCGCAAAGATTGGATTTTTTAGAATCCTGTCCTCCATGCAAGCCCCTAGGTCTCCCATCCAGAAAACAGAAAGCAGACAATTTACATGTAGGAAAGGGTCAGGAACCAATTTTAACCCAGAGTAGCCATGACCAGTGGGGCCCCAGAAAATGGCCATGGCCTTTGAACATGCCTGGGGAAGGAGGGGGGAAGGTTAAACCAGAAGTGCACCAGTGCAAAAACACAACAAGCAAAAGCAAACCACCACTGAAGCCATATCTTAAGTAGGGTTGCCATATATGCAAATTTTAGAGGGCACGTATGAGGAATACAGGTTGCAGGTCACAGTGGCACCAATGCAGCCCTGCAACCTGTATTTTTCATAAGTGCCATCTAAAAATTTGCACATATGGCAACCCTAAACTTAGGCCAACCATATGATCCTCAACACATCACAAAAGCAGCAGCGAGGAGTTCCACTTGTCCCCCAAAACATGGTTCACTTCACATCTGTTGCATCCCCTTCCCCATGCGTCTCCCAGTCCACCCCTCCCCCATCCATGTCTCTCAGCCACCCCCTTCCACCAGTCGCATTGCCCAACCAGACTTCCTGAGTCCCCCCACCCCATGTCTCCCAGTGCATCCCCCTCGCCATTCCCCAGTCAGACTCCTTCAGTCCCCCACCCCCTCATCTTGCAGTGCACCCCTCCCCGCAGTCCCATTCCCAGGCCAGACTCCCCAAGTCCCCCACTTGTCTCCCACTAGTGTTAATAGGGATGGCTAGTGTCGCTGCCACAGGCCCACAAGGAGAGCTGAATTGGGTCCCTGATTTGGTATCTGTGGGATATACACACATTTTTTAGTCAGGGGCATAGCTACATTGAAATGGGCCCAGGTGCAAGAAATGGCGATGAGCCCCCGTCCCAGCCCCCACTCTACTACTGGCCCCTACCCTGCCCCACTGCCACTCACACTCTACTACTACTACTACAGTGCCACTAGTCATACACAACACTACACAAATACACATAACATAAAAGAGAGCCCCTGCTCCAAAGAGCTTACAGTCTAGATAAGACATGGACACAGACAAAACCAAGGCAACAGATGAATCATGGACTACAGGGTGCAGTTTATTCAGTAATTGATTAATTCTGGGATCATGATTTAAAGGCAACCTCAAAGAGGTGGGCCTTTAGATGGGACTTGAACATGGACAGGGAGGAGGCCAGACACAATGCCTCAGGAAGAATGTTCCAGGCATACAGTGCAGCAAGGTGAAAGGCACAGAATCGGGAGAGAACAATGGAGGAGAAGGGCGCAGATAAGAGTATCTTGCCTAATGAACCAAGGTCTTGAGATGAGGTGTAGGGGGAGATAAGGCAGGAGAGGAAGCGAGGGGCTGCAGAGTGAAGACTCTTATAGGTAAGTAGAAGAAGCTTGGACTGAAAAGCATAGTAACCACTGACTTGAGAAAGGGGATTACATGGTCGTAACAGCATGAAAAGCAGGTGAGTCTTGCAGCTGACTTTTGAACAGACTGAAGTGGACAGAGATGGTTCAGTGGGAGACCTGCAAGAAGCAGGCTACAATAGTCTAAGGCTGCTTTTAGGCCACTTTTACACGGATGCCACCCACCCACGAACACCCGGAAACACCCATCGGATGGGTGCGAGAGCATCCGTGTAAAAGTCCACTATTGGGTGGGTGTGCATACACGACCCACCTGTCAACACCCGCCAACACCCACGGAGCAGCCAGGAGGGAGCCGGTACCCTCCGTGGGTGGAGGTGGGTGGAGATGGGTGTTCAACACCCGAGCATCCGTGAAAAAGCAAAAACACCCACACCCACGCTGATGGTACCGGCGAGACCACTGTGCACCGGTGCAAAGAGTCATGCACGTACTCCCACGCAAGCACGCCTGCTGGGGGTGACGCCGGATGTCTGGTCGAGAGCCTGTAAAAGAGGGAGGATCCATGACACAGGCATGCAGGCTCCCACAATGGCCGAATTGGCTCTTGTTCATCAAGAGGCACCAGCGCATCTTCAGGAGCCCGAATGTCCGCTCCACCATGCTGTGTGCTGACGACAGGCGCTCATTGAACAGGTGGTGGTCAGGGTTGCATGCCACTGGATAGACCCTCATGAGCCATGGGCTGATCAGGTAGGCAAGGTCCTCTATCACAGCAGGGACCATGGGAATGCCCTCTATCATGCGGTAAAGGTTGAGGACGATCTTCCAGTCAAACATGCATGCATAGAATGGGGATGCAGGCAGTATATGCGCATCATGGCTCTGGCCAGACTGGCCCATGTACACATCAATGAACAGGCCCCTGTGATCCACGACAACCTGCAGATTGATGGAGAAAACCTGCTTCCTATTCATGTAGTCAATCTTTGCATGGAGGGGGCCTATGATCAGGGCCCCGATTCTTCTGTGCTACCGTGATTCTCAGAATTTTTGCAGAATCCTGCCCTGGGCAGGATTATCACAGAAACTGGGGAAATCCCCACGGAATTTCCCTTCTCTGGCAGTGAGCCAATCCGGGACCTGCTTTATTCTAGCCACAAGCCAATCGGGGGTTTGCGCGGCCTTTATAAAGCAGCTCCTGGATCCTGCCACTTACCTGATCGCTGAGGGACCCAACCGCCACTCCAGGGATCATCGCCGCCGCTCCAGCCGCTGCTTCAGGGATCACCGCCTCTGCCTGCTCCAGCCATAAGGTAAGTAGGTGTGGGGTGTGTGTGGACTCCTGCGTGGGGAGGTCCCGCTGCGAGCTCTGCATTGCCATGTGTTTTGTGGGGTGGGTTAGGAGCTGTGCCCTCTGCATTGCCATGTGTTTTGGGGGGTGGGTTAGGAGCTGTGCCCTCTGCATTGCCATGTGTTTTGGGGGTGGGTTAGGAGCTGTGCCCTCTGCATTGCCATGTGGTGTTTTTTTGGGGGGGAGGGTTGTCTGATATTTGAAATACCCGTACACAGAAAAAATTATAAGCAGATTTTTTATTCATTGGTACAAGGAAATGGATCGCCATCTCACAGTTTTAATTTTAATAGACTTGTTTTGTAATTTTATTGGGTTGCAGAATTTTCAATTTGGGGTCGCAGAATTTTCAATTTGGGGTCGCAGAATTTTGGGGGGAAAATTGCAGAAGAATCGGGGCCCGATAAGGCGTGGGGGCACAATGTCTCATCCCCAACACCACCCGCTAGCTTCTCCCCAAGAGGAATGAACGGAACCATTCAAGAACAGTCCCATCCAGACCCCCCAGGTCACGCAGCCGTCTCAATAGCAGCCCATGGTCCACGGTATCAAAAGCAGTCGAGAGATCTAGCAGGATGAGAAATGTTGAACATCCTGCATCCATCTCCCGGCGGAGGTCATCTACCAAGGCCACCAACGCCGTCTCAGTGCCGTAGCCAGGACGGAACCCCGATTGGAAAGGGTCTAGGAAACCGATGCTATCCAGATGCACCTGGAGCTGGAGTGCCACCGCCCGCTCAATAACCTTCCCTAAAAAGGGAAGGTTAAAGACAGGTCAGTAACTGGCGAGTGCATCCACATCCAAAGATGGTTTCTTCAGCAGGGGGCGCACCACAGCCTCCTTGAGGCAAGGCGACAACCTCCCCTGATGCAAGGACGCGTTAACAACCCTCGCCAGCACTGTCTCCAACGTCTCCCTGGAGGCTTTCACCAGCCAGGACGGGCATGGATCAAGTTCACAACAGGTGGCCCTCACAGACCCCAAAACATCCACAGCATCGGCCGGCGTCACTTCCTGAAACTCCCCCCACAAAGCTGGACCAGACGGGACTTCTGTCCCCTTGCGCTCTTCCCCTACTGCCCCATATCCAACGTCAAAGTTGGTCTGAATCCGAGCAATCTTGTCTGCAAAGTAGTTGACAAACTCCTCACAGTGGGCCCAGGACAAGTCCCCATCCAGGCGGAGGGAGGCCGGACTAACCAGCCCCCGCACCACCCAAAACAGCTCCGCCGGACGTGACTTTGCAGATGCTAAGAGGACAGCAAGGAACTCCTTCCTTGCTGTCCTCATAGCCTCAACATAGGACCGCAAATGGGCCCTATGGAGAATTTGGTCGGAGTCGGATCGAGTCTGACGCCAGCATCGCTCCTGCCTACGCGCTTCATACACCGCAGCCCCTCAGTAAACCAAGGGGCCCTGCGGTGACGAGACCGAGGCAGAGGGCGTCTCGGAGTCACTCTGTCGATGGCCTCCTCCAGCAAGCTGTTCCAACGCTGGACTAGCTCATCCACAGAGTGACCGTCCAGGTATAGTAATCAAGGAAGGTGTTTGAGGGTCTGGCTAAGAGATTTGGGTTGTAATCCACAAATTAATTAAGTAGCCCCATTGAAGTCAAATGGCCTTGATTGCTTGGACAGAAAGACAAGGACAGATCTTAGTGCTCATTCAGGTGTGACACTAAACTGAGGCCTTTCAGATGTGCATGAAATATTCGCTGTTTTGTTGAATGTGCATGTTTCATGCATGTCTGAAGCCCTCTGTGTGCTCTATTCCTGGACAGTGTGGTTTTCAAATCAGCGCACTACCGGGTAAGGGAAACCTACCTTTACAAGAGCAGCTGTGAATTTGACCGCTCTAGCTGAGGATGGCAAATGATATACTTTAATGTATATTATGGGGATGTGGGTGCTGTCGATAACCCCAATGCAATGGGGGAACCCCAGCTCCTCAAAGCCGTGTAGCCTCGAGATCCCGGAGCTGGATGACCCACTCGAGGAAGAGCTCCATGATCAGGTCACAAACATCATGGAGGGCCCTGTTCACGGTGGCCAGCCTCACCCCGGCCCCCACTCCCCTTGTCTCCCTGGTCCACCTCTGTATCCTCTGAGCTCTGTGTTACCATTCTCTGTTCGCTGCTCACTCCCATGCAACTGCCTCTACACACCACGCCCAACCACCTGTATTCGGTCACTTATGTACTGTGTAGCCCTGTGTTAGCCAGTCACCGATTGGTGCTGGACAATGGGGTGTGCTGGTGTGCCACCAGGTGCCCGGCTCGGCTGATCATCCCTCAGGTTGCGCTGGCCAGCTCGTCACTGGGGAGCGGGGGATGGGACCGCGCATACCCCAGGGTTATGCTGCATCTGCACTTGCTCCACATCCATTCCTGCCATGTGCTGCCTTTGCATGCTTCAGCTGTGCTCGGTGGGGAGACTGTGCCTGGCTCAGTTGCTTGGCCTGGCGTTCCGCCCAGCCATGGCCTCGCTCATCAGTCATCACCTGTGCTGGATCCTATCAGTCCAGTGTGTGGGTTGCGGAGTCCCAGTCCCAGAAGGCCGGCCTATCTCAGGCATGCAAGGTCGCTCGTGGCTGAAGGGAGCCTCTCACCCTATGCTCATCCCAGTCACTGCAGCCCTCTGTCTCCCACCTGTTGCTTCACCAGAGCGAGCCCCACTGCTGTCATGGCTGGTCATTGTGTGGGGCCTTCGGGCATGGATGGAGACTGGGAAGGTTGGTAGATCTGTGCAGACATGCTGTTGGGGGCCCTCTGACTGAGCCCCAATGTTCATCTGTTGGTGGGCGACCCCCTGTCGGTGGCAGATGGGTTTCGGCTCCTGTCATGGTACATGTGGATGATGGGACATCAGGTTGGGGCCCCAGCATGCCGGGGGCATGCCCTTGAGCTCGGCTTCTCCCTTCTGTGCCAACCACCTCGGGGGCACCCACCTGCCGTTGTCGTGCCATGGACCAATGAGGAGATAACGGCTGCTCGCCTGCTGACGGCGCGACCCGGGTACGGCCTCGCCTTGCAGTCTGGGGGTTCCCCTGTTTCTGCCCTGTACACCAGCACCCTCCTGTGTGCCTGCAACATCCCGTGCTCACCCTCGGACGTGGAGGCTCTCGTGTGGGACTTGGGCTTGCTGTCCCCTGATGTTGGTGGTCCACTCCTGACCGGGGACCCTATCACTGTGGAGCTCGCTGCCTTTCAGTCGGTGAGGGGTCTTCCAGCTGTGCCGGATGCAGCCACCACTGCGGATCAGCTGCTTCCCCGCTTCCTAGTGGATGTGCATATGCGCTCCTGGGATTTCTGATGGGGCCTGTTCACCTGGGAGAGTCTCGTGCAGGGGACTCCATCCCGGGAGCACTCACCAGACCTTCCATGAGCTGTGCCGCCCCACCACCCACTCCCTGCCGGCCTGCTTCCCGTGATTGTGCATTGCCTCCCCCTCCCCCCGTGCCACCGCTTGTCCTTTGTGCTGTCATGTGCTTCCCTGCTACCGGCCTCATCGTTCGCCGGAACCCATCACCTCCTCTGGGTGACCGCGGCTCCATCCCACTGGGGCTTCCCTTGTGCCCTCAGTCACTGGTTGTGGGTTTACCTGTGCCCTGCTGTTGTGGTACTTTTGCCCGGCTGTGGTTCCTCCTGCACCCCCATGCACTGCCTCTCATTGTTTGAGGGACCCCATTCCCCCATTGCTCTGATGGCTGTCTCCTCTCCCTCTGTACCATTTAGTGCAAGCCATGATCACGGAGCGCACCTGGGAGCAGGGGGAGGTGTGGAGCTCCTCCTTCACGTCCTGGACTGGCTTCACCAGCTCGACCGCGTACAGGTGGAGTGTTGGCATCGGGCGTGGGGTCACTGGCCCTATTGACTGGGTGTTGTCCCGGGCCTGCCGCTGCTGGCACTGGCTCCTCCCTTCCATTTCCCCGTCCCCCTGCTCTTCCCTGGTGATGTTCCCTGTTGTTGTTTCCTATTTCTATTAAAGGTTTTTGTGTTCCTTCCCTGAGTGTGTGTGTGTTGTGCTTTGTGTTGACCTCTCCCCTAGTCCAGCCACCTCTGGGGCATGTTGTAGGGTTGCCTGGGTGGTGTGGGTGCTTCCCCCCCCTTGCCCCCCGTGGGCCCGTCCCTGTGTGCTTCTGTTGCCTGATGTGTGTTTGGTACTCTGGTGGGGGGGGGGGAGGCTGTGGTGACGGGCTGTCTGGGCTCTGTGCCGGGGCTGGGTGGACACAGTTCCTTTGTAGCAGCTGTCATCCCTGCTCCCTCCTGCCCCACCCATGTGGGTCCTGGTGGCTCGGGGGCAGGGCCACATTACGTGGCTTCGTTTGCCCTGTCGGCCATGTTGTGCCACCGCTGTGCCGGGTGAGGCTTCCCTGGCATTCCCAGTCCTGACTGTCCATGTACTTCCACAGTTGTTTGCTGGGTGCCTCCTGGGATGGGTGTTTGACCACTGGGTGTTTGCTGGCCCCTTCCCTTCCCTTCCCACAACCCCCCACAGCACTGTCCGTGTAGTGATCTATCTGCTCGGCACCGCTAGGTGTTCGCTGGGTGTGCGCTCAAACCCATGCACACCCATCTCCACCCATTGGCGCTGCTGCGCCGTCCATGTAAAAACAGCCTTAGATATGCGTGGGGCACTCGCGGTGTGAAATCATGCGGTGTGTAAAAATCTCGCAGTGCTTAGATGGAATTTCTCACGCATTATAGCAGGTCTTGCATTCTTTTAAAACCGTGGACTAAATACCTCAATATCGAGGTGAGAATGAGAGGTGATGACAGCATGCATGAGAGTTTTGATGGTGTGTTCAGGAAGGACAGGATGGAGTTTGGTAACGTTATTAAGAAAGAAGTGACATGTTTTAGCACTGTTTTGGATGTGAGCAGAGAAGGAGAGCGTGGAGTAAAAGATGACCCCAAGGTTATGGACTGAGGGGACAGGAATGATTACAGTATTTTCTACAGATAGAGGGAGTAAGGGGAGGGGAGAATTGGGTTTAGAAGGAAAGATAAGCACTTCTGTCTTGGCCATATTAAGTTTAAGGTGGTGGTGAGGCACCCCCCAGCTTTGTTGAACTTTGCAAAACACAATCAATTTTCCAGTGCCTGGATCTTGTTCCGAGATCCAGTTCCCCCCCAGCCCCCTCCCCTAAGCAGTGAAAGACTGAACTCAGAGGAAGGGAGCATAGACAGAAAGAAATACAGTATGACATAAAGGAAGAAAGACAGAGGGAAATGAGTCTCTATAAGGTACAGGTATTTGTAATAGATTCAAATTTCCATATGCTCAGTTAATTAATCTGCCGCATTTTGATTTTCAGATGTCACCAGGCATAGACACAGAAGAGACATCCTACCACCACCTTTCTCCAAGCTTGGGGGAAAGGGCGAGGTGCATTTCCCTCTGGATTTTAACACCTTGTGACTCCCGAAACTACAACTGTTATTGCCACATTTTCTCTGTTCCACGATCTTACCTGCTTACTTTTGACTAGGAGGATTTCAAGATGGCTTCTGCCCTGCCTGGTTCTCTTGAGAGAGTTAATTAATTAATTCATTCATTCATTCATTCATTTTTACTCTGCCCCTCCTGCCTCCAGCAGTTCAGGACAGCTAACATCCATAAAAACATAAAAACACAATAAATACCAAAGTTTAAATTATCAAAACAGTCAATTCCAGAAAGCATTAAAAAAGTGTGCAAAAGAATAGCAAACCCTCCCTCCTTCATGCTCCCCCAACCCCCAAATACCTGGTGGAAGAGCTGCACTGACGCCAGATAGTGAGGAGATTAGGACCGAGCTGGTCATCTACTGGGAGCAGGTTCCACAGCGCTGGTGGAGTTCCTTAATAGGTTAGGGAAGCTGTGAAACCACTCATCATCCAGAAATTTACTTCACAGAAATGGGTGAGTGTGACCGGCCGGCGGGAGCAGCAGAGACAGACCCGGGTCAGCAAGGCGGAGAAGAGGAGAAGGAACCGGAAGGCGAGCGGCCGGCCGTGGCGCTGGCGGCAAGACGCCGGGAAGGCGGGGCCAACCCAACGCGTGGGGGCAGAGCCAAGCTGCCAGAGGGGAGGGCGCGGCCAAGGGGGTGAGGAGGAGCCAGCTACAAGAGGGCGGAGAACAGCCCAGGTGAGGAGGAGAGAGGGGAGGCGTCGGTGGCAGCGGGGAGAGAGGCGCAAGACCCCTGGAGGTACTCGGGAACACCGGACTGGGGCGAGGGCCTGTGAGTGGCTGCAGCCACCGAGACTTGGGGGAAGGAAGGGGTGTGGTGCAGGACTCGTGGGAGGGGAGCTCACCGAGACTTGGGGAGAAGGGAAAGCCCCAGTAGGGACCCATCCGCGGGTGAAGACACTTGGGGGAAAATCACCGGGACTTGGGGGAGGGGAAGGCACGGTCCGGGACAACGCTAATGGGTGAAAGGCACGCAAGGAGGGTGGGTAGGCTTCAGGCTTTGGGCCTGCAGGAGAAGCCCATTCCGGATCCCGAGGGACTCTACCCTCTGGCCCCAGGGCCATTCCCGGAGAATAAGGGGGTCGCCCCTCCCC
>QEPC01000102.1:1158305-1200213 GCA_003113815.1 Sphenodon punctatus
TTGTTATTGATCCCATTCTCGAAGCCTGTGAAGTTTGGGGGCTCAACTCCTCCAGGGGGAGGATATATTGATGATTCAAATACAGGAGGCCAGTAGGGATGCAGCCGCTTCCCTGCTTGCCGACAGGAGAGAGGAGCTCAAGTGCGCATGCGCAAACCAGCAGAACTGATGTTTTATCAATAATAACTCGGGTTTGGCTGCATCAATCAGTATAATATTTTAGAAGCACTTGTTACTTGTCCCATTCTCGAAGCCTGTGAAGTTTGGGGGCTCAACTCCTCAAGGGGGAGGAGATATTGATGATTCAAATACACGAGGCCAGTATGAATTTTGACCACAAGAAATTAACGTTTAAGAAGCAATAACTTTTTATTTTCCTGATGGATATTTTTCAAACTTTGTGGATATGATGGTCCTCATAATTTACAGCCATGATTAAATTTTCAGAAATGTAGGTCAAGCGGTTTTTGCAAAATTGGGGGTTCATCAGTCACCTGTTTATAATGAAGAGTGGCTGTACATTTAAGTATTCAGGCAGCTGCCGCTGCCTGAAAATGAAGGCAATAACTTGGGAGGAAGCCCTTAGGTCTCAGACATTTAACAAAAATGAGCAAATCCATAGTTGCAGAAGGTAGGAAGGTAACTTGCAGTGACAGCAGTTGTTCTACATACATGCAATTCCAAGTGCTTCCAATACCTCAACTACAGCTGAAGTTCCTTGAATACTGCAACTTCTTCCTACTGGCCTCCCCCACTCTGACTTTCTCTCTCACTTCCGTTCCGTGCTCCACTCCCAAGGTAATATTATACCTTTCCCTTCACGTTGACCATGTTCAGCCCCTCCTCCCCTCCCTGCACTGGCTCCCCCTACCCCCTGTGCATTCAAGGCCTGTTTTAGTTCTACTAATTACATCAGTGGTGCCAACAAAATTTGGGCACACGTAGTGTTCCAGTAGGTAGGATTCACTTTCAGCAATCCCATTAGAAATCACACATTCATAGCATCTGCTAGGGATTTTATTAACTATGAATATCTCACTTCTGAGTGTAGGCCTTGGATTTTATTGAGGAGCTTGTGGGTTATAAAGGAGGGATCTCAAAACTGAGAGCTTATTTTATTTTTTTATATTTATTTTATTTCTTTATATTTATTGGCCACCCCCTCATGCCTATGGCATCTCAGGGAAGCTCACAACAATTAAAACAACAATAAAATACATAAAAACAACAATAAGAATAATTAAAACTACCCCCCCAAATGTTCCCCGTCCCCAAAGTCTCCCTGTAGGCTTTTACCAAGCAGGATGGGCACGGATCTACTTCACAACTTGTGGCTCTAACAGACCCCAGGAGATTCACAACATTGGCCAGCATCACTTCCTGAAACTCATCCCAGAAAGATTGACCAGACGGGCCCCCCATAACCTCGTGCCCCTCGCTTACCTTCCAATCTGGTGTCAAAATTACTCTGGATATGAACGATCTTGTCTGTGAAGTAGGTGACAAACTCCTCACAGTGGGCCTGGGACAAGTCCCCTTCCAGGCATAGGGAGGCCGGACTGACCAGCCCCAGCCCCACCTGGAACAGATCCACTGGACGCGACTTCGCAGACGCTATGAGGGCAGCAAAGAATGCCTTATTTGCCATCCTCACAGCCTCAACATAGGAACACAAATTGATCCTATGGAGAAGTCGATCAGATTCAGAGCGAGTCTGATGCCAGCATCACTCTAGTCTCCTTTCCTACCTGTTTAATACACTGCAGCCCCTCAGTAAACCAAGGGGCCCAGCAGTGATGAGACGGAGGCAGTAGACATCTCAGAGCCACCCTGTCAATGGCTTCCCCCAGCAAGATGTTCCAATGCTGTACCAGTTCATCGACTGAGTGACCGTCAGGGTCCAGGGTTATCTCCCTCAGAGCCTCCTGGAACCACTATGGTTCCATCAGCCTCCGAGGGCAGACCATCCTAACTGGCCCATCCCCCTTCTGGAGAGGGTGCGCTGAGAGGCTGGCCTGTAGGAGATAATGGTCCGTCCATGACAAGGGCGTGGCTCTCACATCCCCCACTAACAAATCACCCGCCTCAAGGCCAGAGCAGAAGACCAGGTCGAGGTATGCCCCCCCATATGGGTTGGGCAGTTGACCACCTGGGACAAGTTCACGATTGCCATGGCGGCCATGAACTCACGCTCCGCTCCTACAAGGCCGGTGTCGGCATGGGGGTGGAAGTCCCCCAGGACCAAAGTCCTGGAGGAGCTCAGCACCACCTCCGAGTCCAGCTCTGCTAGAGTGGCAAGGGATGCCTCCAGCCAGGAAAGGGCCCGGTATACAAGCAACACCCCAAGCTTGCCCTCAGCCAAATCAAACACCACATGGAGGGCCTCAACCCCTGAAATCTCCTGGACTGGATATCTCCTAACTGGCCAGTCCTCCCTAAAAATAATAGCTACACCTCCCCCCTGACCCCCATGCAGGGCTGATGCTGCACAGAATACCCAGCCAGAACGAGGTCTGCTAAAGCTTGGGGGAGATAAGATAGGTGTTTATTGAGGGATTTTACTCATACTAGAGTCTTCCTCCCTTGGTGTCATAAGAACATAAGTAGTGCCATACTGGGTCAGACCAATGGTCCATCAAGCCCAGAATCCTGTCTCTGACAGTGGCCAATCTCGGACTCTTGGGAAAAGTACCCAAGAGGTCACAATCCATTCCCTGTTGTTCCTGCCCTAACAGTAAGAGGTTACGTCCCCCAAACCTACTTGGCTAATAGCCATTAAAGGACCTGTCTGGTGGAGACCCCCCTTTTGGGTATATGTAACAATATAAGAACCTCTGCAAGGTTAGGGTGAGGTTATCCCTATCTCTTAAAGGGATATCATCCTCACAGTTATCACATTCTATTTCTGTAAATCCATTTTTGTAGCTTTCAAATCAACAAACCCAAATTGCCAGGATGCCTGGATCATTTTCCTAAGAGTTGATACACGAGATGCAACTCCCTAACCTGTAGTGAAAGGAATAATTACCCCATTAATCAGATCTCAGTAATAATTTATGTAGTTTGAATTATGTTACTGATGGGGTGTCTTTCACCGCAACGTTATTTCTGCTGGTAAATAACAATTCACTTAATTGCGGAAATAAATCTGGTGTGGCATCTACACGCTGCTGAAAGTGATGAAGAAGTTTAATAATCTACATCTTAGAAACACAGAACATGATTAGATGCAACACTTGGGCCACAATTATGTTTTACGGCTTGATCTGGTGGCCCTGATGCCCCCCCCCCCCCAATCTTACAGAATGGCATAAAGTTATGCAGACTCATCATTCAAGTTATAAAAGTAATGTTTTTTTGTTTGTTTTTTGTTTTGTTCATTTGTTATTGTCGAACTCTGATTTTCTCAACAACCAGTATTGTTGTTTGCATTAGACATTCCTTGTTGGCTATAAAACTCTTTATGGCTTTAGGAACAGGGTGCATCATACATTTTATTCATCACTGTCATTTGGATGGTAGAGTTTAGTATTATTTTTTTTAAAAAGGAAAAATTTATTAAGAGACGTTATTAAGTTTTGTTCCCCCAAGGTAGTCACCTTCTTGGGATGGTTTGATATCATAAAGCTATTATGTTTGAGAATAAGAACGTAGATCAAAAGTGCAATTTAAAAAAAAAAAAAAAAAGGACACATAACTGAAATCACAAAACTTTCACTGGTGATTAAAATAAGATTATTTATCCTATCACTATGATATTTCACAGGGAGGATCACTTCTATGAGAGGTAGAATCTGTCCAAATTTCAAACAGATTAGTTTAAAAAATGATGCGTTATATGAGTTTGAATATTGTAGGCAGAACTATTTTTTCTGGGTTTTGCCTCCAGTTTTCTTGTGACAGAGAAGTGTGTTTAAAGGTATTTGTCAGGGAGTGTAGACAGCTCTCAGAATTTGTGTGTGCATTCTAGTCCATTCCTCAGTTTAGTTTTTGAAAAATTGTCAAGTAGTTTTACAGAGATGATGTTTTGCATGTTTAAAGTTACCCGAGAAAATAATGTTTCAAATCCGTGTGAGAATTGCAGAAGGCAAAAGAAATCACAGTCAAAAAGATAACATAGAGGAGGTTCCCGCATGTGCTCAGCCAAGGGAAAGGCGGTGACCCTGCTCAGCGCCTTTTTTTCACTGCCTTGGAGAAAGGAAATTGAATAGTGGAAAGGGTGCTGTTTGCATTCCCGCCCCCTGGAGTGTCACCACTGATGCTGCTGTGTTTGCAGGGAGGGGGTAGGTTGGCAGTCTCCCATGCTGCCTTTGTTTTGACTAGTGCATCGAGCTCCCTCCTTCTCCTCCATCCACCAGGAGGATGGTTGTTCTTCCCTGCCTGGTGCCTATGAGCCACGCTGGGGAGGTGTGGACCAGCTGCAGCTGCTACCTGCCTGCCTCCTGCCCAGTGGCTCCTCACCCTTCCTGAAGGGAACAGGCTAAAGGGTCGAGTGGGGGCAGGGGTTGAAGGGAGGAGGCACAGGGATTAGGCTGCAGGTGGAGGAGACATGGGGAGAAGGCTGCGGGGTAGAGGGGGAGAGGGAGCTGCCGCGTTAGGCTGGAGGGAGTGGGAGGATGCTATCTGCTTTGGCAGGAGTAGTACTGGGGTAGAAAGAGGAAGATCCAGAGTAGGGGTGTGCAAGAGGGACCTATTACTGAATTCAGAATTTTTGAATTATTTCAGAATTTTTAAATTTTGGAGTTATGAATTTTGGAATTAAATTATTTCAATGTTGGTTTTGATTTCAAGTTCAGTTTTGTTATTGGTATCAGTATCGATCTTGATGATTTTGGTTTTGGTTTCATTTTTGTTAGCAAGGGGGCCCGGAAATGGTACCAAAGACAAAAACGGAAGTTCGCTTGGTTGTGTGGCTGGCTCTGTGTGTGTGTGTGTGTGTGTGGCTGGCTGACTGGCTGACTGTGTGAGGTTTGAATCTGTTTTAAACATTTTGAGTTCCTAATGGAAGAAAGCAGGAAGACTAAGAAGGTCAAGGTGGAGGATAAAGCCATGGAGGAGGAGGCTCAGGCTGGACCATCCTAGGAGGTGGTGGAATTGGGCTCCTCATCAGAGGAGAACAGAGGAGGTGCCAGGTTTGTAAAATTTGTTTTTTCTTTCTTTCTTTAGTTTTCTATAGAACATAGAGAAGGGAGGGACAAGAATAGTGTTCTTTAGAGCAAGCTGCACCATAGGTGGGCGCGCAGTCAGGCATCAGCAGCACCAGCACGTGTAGCACGCAGCACCCCAAGACGTGCCTGGGTCCCAACTTATAGACAGCACCCCCGGAGGGGCAGGACTTGTGGGTATCTGGGTGTGCCAGAGAGAGAGAAAGAGAGAGAGAGAGAGAGGCTCTGGCAGAGGCAGCAGCGGGCATCACCAGGAGGCATTGGAGGAGCAGGCAGGGAGGATGGCAGGCAGGCAGCCGGGCAGACGTGCAGACAGTCAGGCATGAGCAGCAGCAGCACTAATAGCACGCAGCACCCCAAGACGTGCCTGGGTCCCAACTTATAGACAGCACCCCCGGAGGGGCAGGACTTGTGGGTGTCTGGGTGTGCCAGAGAGAGAGAGAGAGAGAGAGAGAGAGAGGCTCTGGCAGAGGCAGCAGCGGGCATCACCAGGAGGCATTGGAGGAGCAGGCAGGGAGGATGGCAGGCAGGCAGCCGGGCAGACGTGCGGACAGTCAGGCATGAGCAGCAGCAGCACTAATAGCACGCAGCACCCCAAGACGTGCCTGGGTCCCAACTTATAGACAGCACCCCCGGAGGGGCAGGACTTGTGGGTGTCTGGGTGTGCCAGAGAGAGAGAGAGAGAGAGAGAGAGAGAGGCTCTGGCAGAGGCAGCAGCGGGCATCACCAGGAGGCATTGGAGGAGCAGGCAGGGAGGATGGCAGGCAGGCAGCCGGGCAGACGTGCGGACAGTCAGGCATGAGCAGCAGCAGCACTAATAGCACGCAGCACCCCAAGACGTGCCTGGGTCCCAACTTATAGACAGCACCCCCGGAGGGGCAGGACTTGTGGGTGTCTGGGTGTGCCAGAGAGAGAGAGAGAGAGAGAGAGAGAGAGGCTCTGGCAGAGGCAGCAGCGGGCATCACCAGGAGGCATTGGAGGAGCAGGCAGGGAGGATGGCAGGCAGGCAGCCGGGCAGACGTGCGGACAGTCAGGCATGAGCAGCAGCAGCACTAATAGCACACAGCACCCCAAGATGTGCCAGGGTCTCAACTTGAAGACAGCACCCCAAGAGGGGCAGGACTTGTGTGCGTCTGGGTGTGCCACAGAGAGAGAGAGAGAGAGAGAGAGAGGAACTGTAGTAGAGGCAGTAGCGGGCATCACCAAGTGGCATTGGAGGAGCAGGCAGACCTTAATGATAAAATTGTTTTTTTCTGTAATATTTATTAATTTTATTTATTTATTTAAAATTTATATCCCGCCCCTCCTGCCCTCAGGGCAACCCGGGGTGGCGAACAACATTCAATAAAAATATAATTTAAAAAAAAAACAATTTAAAATTACAATATGTGGGGGAAAACTCCACCCCCCACCCCACCCCTACCCCTCGCCAAAAGCCTGACGGAACAGCCAGGTCTTACATACACACCAAAACAGCAGGAGAGTGGGAGTCAACCGAATCTACTCCGGGAGCCAATTCCACAGCACAGGGGCGGCCACCGAAAAAGATCGAACATCGGTGGCCACCCGCCTCGCCCAGGGAACCTCCTAAAAGGCTCCCACGGATGATCTCAAGGGTCGCACAGGCACATGGGGAGTGAGGCGGTCCCGCAGATAAGCGGCATAATATGGTTGGATTATATCTCTCTGTTGTTTTTTTTATTTGCGGAATAGAGCACTGCTGATGTGTTTAGTCCCTCTGGATTAAAGTATATAAAACAAATCTCCAGATCCTTAAGAATTAGGATCTCTGAACAAAAAAACAAGATCAGATGTGGTCAATTCAGAAGCCCCATACTCTTTATGAGTAAACAGTACCTACCTACAGATATGGGGTCCTTGTGTTGGAAGCAATTAAGGTGGACATTCAAAAGGGACAGAATGGAAATGCTATTTCACTATAGAGGGAATCCTTTGGATTCACTCAATTGATATATTATCTCCAAGAGGCCTTATGCTAACATTGAATTTTTTGCTTTTTTGTAATATGGTTAGATTATATATCTGTTTCCTTGAGCTGTGGAATAGAGCATTGTTTATGTATTCAGCTCCCTCTTTCCAATTAAGGATTTATTCTCTAGTGAGTAGTTATGAATCAATCACCCACAGGTGACTGTAGGTCTATTTAAACACACAGTTAGATGCGATCTTCAGCTCTTGATCCTCCGAAGCCATTACAAACAGGGAGAGGCTTCACAGATGCACCCCAGACAGAGGGTAACCATGCGTGAAGTGGATTTTTTGGCTAACATTGGAGAAATCTCTCTTTTTAAATAATTTTTGTTTGAAATTGGGTTTATTTTTATATAGGAATTGGTGATCTACCACCATGGGAGAAACTGATTCTATATGTGGAAAAGGAAAACTCTTTCCAAGTGAGGTAATTCTTAGAATTGGCTTTTGTTGAGGTTTGAGAGGGGGCATTATCTTTGGTATTTACCTTAGTACCTTATTACAGGCATAAAGAACAGAACAGGACAATGAAACAGTGTCTGGAAGAAGTTGAACACGAAACGAGCAGACTAAGTGGGGACTTGTTTTGCTTTCTTTGCTACCTTGCCTGCTTGAATCACAAGAACTTGTGCTTTCTTTGTTATGTTGCCTGCTTATATCATAAGGGCTTGGCTATGATTGCCTGCCAGGACAACTGATGTTTGCCCTTCATTGTTGATTTATTTGATTTATGTTTGTTTGATTATGGTTGTTTATTAAGATTTTTGATAAACATTTTTGTCTTTGCATTACATAATTGTTCTGTGTAATTATTCGTAGTGTGTTATTATCTCACCTGTTTTATGATCTATAGATATTTATTAAATGTGTAGATGCTTATTTGTCATTTGCTCTGTGGGTTCCTTGGATTTTTTCCCCTTCTTTAGTTTTTTTGCCCGAGGCCCTAGCAGGCAATTCCAGAATAATTTTGGCATTTCAGAACTTTGAAACTATTTCAGAATTTTGGTTTTCAGAATCAAAATTGTAAAATTACTGTTTCGGAATTACAATTCTGAAACTGTAATGCACACCCATTGTCCAGAGCATGAATCTGTGACTTGGTCCCATTCGCTGTTTTTGTGTACATGTCCCCATCTCTGCTTCCTTATCCTTGGAAGGAACACTTTTTGCGGGGGGCGAGGGGACACGTGCGGGGAAATTTACATTCTCTCCTCTTTGTGTTTAGAGTGTGGTTGGTTTGTGTTTTTGATGTCCTCCTCTTATTTGCGATCACTGACTCTATGATGAGTCTGTCTGCATTTTCCACATTTTACTATGGCATGGTAGTCTGCTATCATGTTCAGTCACATGCTGTGCTGATTTGTGGAGAGGTTAGCCCTACTAGAGGTAACAGCACAGTATGTATTGGCTGATCTTGTTGTAATGTGTCCTTTTCATAATTTGAGCTCCATAGAGCACTCCTGCCCACCACCATCACAGTAACTGAGGGCAAGATAAGGGAAGGTGACTTCGGTAGCTGCTACCAAGCATGGTCAGTTCATCTGCACACTAGTGTGCCATGCCCAGAGGAAGGGATGCCCACTCAACTGGAGCACCCTTTATGCCCCCGACGAGACAAGAGGACTTCCCAATGCAGTGGCTGTGTACAAGGGGACCCACCCTCCTGGGCAGAGGATTGCAGTCAGCGGCCCTGGGTTCTCGGGGAGTGGAGCTAATGATGAATCAGAGCCACCTACACCCACATCCCATCCCTCCCCAGTGCCCAGTGTCCATCTCGGTCCCCATGTGCATGGGAAAAGGCAGTGGTACTGTGGACGATTCACAAATGCTCTTCTAAAAAGTATGCTGGCTTGTACACAAACTAAGAAAGTTTTGTTCTTAGTACCAATTGATCAATTCTAATCAATATAGCTTCACAAGTATGATAATGGATGGATCTAATTTTTTTTAGAAAGAAGATATTCAAATGTTTATTGATATTGAATGAAAATTAGGGATAGATTTGTATAGACAAAATATTGGACAATCTCTGAAGACTCCTTTCCTTGCCATTCTCTGTCATGAAAGGAATGGATCTCTTAAGCATGACCCTTTTTACACAGATTCCGCCCCCACTGACATGGATGAGGGGGGGTGAGTGGGGTGGGCATCCATGCGACTGACTGCCCACACACCTCACAGCCGGTGCCACCTCCACCTATCCCCCACCCCGCCACACCACGGCTCCTCTGCCGGCCCATTTGAAAAGGGCCCATGTAATTTGTGGATACTTTGTGTACCTTCTGAAGTTTGTCGCTTGCTATTTATCGTGTTAAGGGACAAATGCAATAAGCAGAGATACTGGGTAGTGGGTGGCGATGGTTCAGTTGGTAGAGTGCATGCTTTGCACATATAAAGTCCCAAATTCAATCCCCGGCATCTCCAAATGAGGAACTCTTGTAGCACACCTGGATGAGGCCTCTGCCTGGGATCCTGGAGGGTGTCAGGTAGCATGCTTGGGTAAGGCCTTGGCTGGAGAGCTGGATTTGAAATCCTGCTGCCATGTCAGGTTGTGACGGACTAAGACGGACCATTGGTCTGACTCAGTTAAGCAGCTCCTTAGGTCCTTAGAATAGTCTCATAAAGTTGTTGCTTCTTTTTGAATGCACACACCTATTTTAAAGTGTGGATTCGTAAGAAAAGCATTTATAATAATTTGAATAGAAATGTTTATTTCTGGAAACAGTCTTTGATAAAGAATATTTTAGCACCTAATGCATTTTTAAAATGTACATGTTTTAAAAAGTGTAAAACTGAAACACTTCTCCCAATTAATTTATGCCTCCGTTAGGAAAATGAGTGAAATATATTGCCTTGCCTCATGTGAGGCAAAAAAACATTGTACACCAAGAGGAATAACTAAACATCTTGGGACTAGGGGTATTTTCAGACGTTACGAGATCACAGTGAACCACGGTGAATACCCACCTGTGGTCACTGTGCCTCCAACGTCTGTTTGGCGGCCGCCAGATGTTCGCCACGGTCAATACCCACATGGGGTCATTTTCAACCATGCTTCCCGGGCTAGCCGTGGGAATAACCCGGGAAGCGTGGTGAAAGTGATCCCTGGCGGGACCAAAAAAAAAATCATGTCTGGTCGGGCGCCATGGCCCCGGATCACCAGCGGGATCCCAGGCCGTAGCAAATTCGGCCAGACGCTGTGGCCGCATTGGCCCCGCCGCCCACCCGTCTCCCCAAAAGGGCGGGCGACGGGGAGCATGGAGGGGGCGGTGCTGTGCGGCCGCACGTTGCACCGCACAGCCCCGCCCCCTCCCATATTCCCCACCGGGATCCCCCAGCACGTCTGATACGGCGTGATGGGGTCATCCTGGCGGGGGATGATTTGGTTGTTTTTGGTACGGGGCCAACCGGCCCCATAACCTCTGAAAAAAACCTAGGTCGTAATTATAGAGATGTGGAAGTAACTTACAAAGGCTGCTTTTAGACGTGTGCAGGGCATTCATGGTGTGCCGCGTGATTTTATGCTGCGAGTGCCCCACGCACATCTAAAAAGCAGCCAAAGGAAATCACTGGGAGAACGTAGGAGCCCCCCACCAAAAGTGCAAGGTTAGTTATCCTGCCTCTTCCCTCTTAGTTGGCCCACCTCTTCCCTTCAGCTGACTCCCTTCAGCTGTCTCCCCCTCCGATCTTTCCAGATGAGAGAGGGGAGCTGAAGAGAAGAGGCAGCTGAGCACAGCTCTTCAGCATTCTATTGTTTGCTGATTCTTTTTAGCCAATAGAATACTGAGAAAGTCTGCTGGTTCTGCCCCCTCCTTCCTGCTCTCCCCACTTCCATTCCTGATAATTCTCTATTGGAACTCAAGTTCCCCATAGAGACCGCTGATGGCCCTGGGCTCTGTCCCCCGAACTGACAGCCCAGACAAGGTAAGAGAGCTAGCAAAGGGACAGCGTGACTTCCTCCTCTCTCCCTCCCACCCCCAGGTATTTTGTCTTTCAAGATTCTCGTGTTTCTCGGTGGGAATCTAGATGTTTCTCATCTCATTCTTGTTTGCAAGAACAAGAGGAGAATTGTGATTCTCACTGAGAAACATGAGAAACCGAGAATTGAGTTCCAGCCGTAATATTTATGCACAGCCAGTGATAGCATCAGCTTTTGCTGTGCAGCAAAAAGGACCACTTCCTGGTAGCCTGACCCACCCTTACAGCCTTGCCATCTTCTGCCTGAAAAGAGCAGCAACAAACATCTCCCTGTCTGAGGACAGTGTGAGGACATTGACTTTGCTTATTGCAGTGGTTTTGTGTCTCATGTGAAATTATTCAATGATCCGATGCATAACTCAGGTGCAATTTCACCAGAAATCCAACCGACATTAACTAGAAATCTTATTCATTGTGGGACACATCCAAAGCTTTCAGAAGTCTGTAGAAGTCTCCTTTTGGTTTGAATGGGTTTTGAATCACACTCTGTGTGGCTAGAGATGGCACAAATTGGAAGGACAAGCTTATTTACCGATAAGACTAGCACACCAGATAATTAGCTCTTTAGGGAAGAGAGGTAAGGCAGTATCTATCCTCTTTCAGTCTATATGACCAATATTATCCATGAAATTTCTTGGGCAAGGAGGTGAGAGAAGCTTGAGATATTGCCCTCGCTACTAGAGATGGGTGTCATGGATTTGTATTAATCTGTAACTGCTCATAATGGGCAGTTACAGATTTATCTGTATCAGTCCTTTCTAACTGCAACATCTCCATTGGGTTTCACTTTAAGTTAAAAAAATAAATGTACATATGCAAAATGGCCGCCAGACCATTCTACACATGCTCATGCTGCCACCTTTTCCAAAATGGTGGTGGCAGCTTCATTGCCATTTTGGAAAAGGGCAACCAGTCTGCACATGCACAGTGACCATTTTGTGCATGCACAGACTGGATGCCCTTTTCCAAAATGGTGGTGACGCTGCTGCCACCAATTTAAAAAAGGTCGTGCATGCGCAGAATCGTCCAGTGGAGAGTCATACATAAACCTTTTAAATATTTGCTCTGGGTGTTTTTACACACACATTTCTCCTGCATGTTTGCTGTTACATCCTGACATTTCGGTGTTTCTAAATTACTCACCCAGATCTTAAACATCTGGCTCTTTGAACTTCTGCATAGAACTTCTCCCAGAACTTGTGTGTGTAAAACGTTCTCCTGGTAAACTGCTTTGCTCCAGGCAGCTGTGATCACTTGGTTTCCATGGCAGCCCCTCATGTCTCCAGCTGCGGCTACTTTAGACTACCTCAGGGCAGTGTTTGTGTGAAGAATGCATCCAGGAACTTTTGCAGGGCAGTGTGTGTGCGTGAAGAATGCATCCAGAACTTACTTGTAAACCCAGAAGATTGAAAGAACAGCACTTTAAGGTGTGTGTTAAAATGCCCTCTGTATTATTGTAACTATCTCTTAGCTTTCCTTCCATTTACGCCACACTTTAAAAACTTTTACTAGGACTTATATTTAGAGCAGGACTCTCCAAAGAACTAAGCTATCTGATCGGGTTACTTACATCACAGCATGTCCACTGGCTTTTGTGATACTCAACATGTTCAGCAAGCTCCCTCAGCTCCTATATTATAGAGAGGAGAACTAGCAGTTCTGGGGGCAGACAAGTGAGTAATACTATGTTTATAAAAAAAACAATCACTACTGTGAGCTGACTGCATTGGCACGTAAGGTGACTGATCTCTGCTCTGTAGCCTGAGGAGACGTTGACTCACAATGCTACTGAGAAACTGCCAAGCCATTATGCAAGCTCAACAGGAATCCAGAACTGAAGAGTGGAAGAGAACTTGTAATTAGTAATGGCTTCCTATAAACTTGAAAATCACTACTTAGGGCTACAAGCATCCTCTCAGGATACACAGATACATCTTCCGCTCTTGTAAAATCCTTTTAGTCTATTGGAGCTAAGAGGAGAGCAGCAAAGCATTATTAATCTTATGGTCTTGCAGACAAGAGAGGAGAAAGCAATAGCTGTGTGACAGAATACAAGAAGGGCTTCCCTCCCTCTGCATACTCTGGGGTGAGTAAGCTGTGCTTTGGTTTATTGCTGTTAGGACGTGGCACCTACAGCTCTAGGACCCAGACCCTTTCGGATTCTCAATGGAGCCATTGCCTCAGGGTTACTCAGGGAGTTTCCAGTCCAGGAACAACTGAAGGACCACCATCCATTGGGCGCTACCTGAGCATTCAAGCTGGGACTCAGTCTGCTCACAGTCTCACCTCCCTGTTGCCCTCCTGGACTGATTCTCTGACCACAGACCCCTGCTAGAGACCTGACCTCTGGCTTGCCCCCATAGACTTGACACTTGGTAACATGAATACCCAGGGTTTTTCCCCTGAGCTGGACCCCAATATCAGCCCCTCAGCACCACTACCACAAAGCTGGAATCAGGACATCTGCTAAGCGATTGGCATATACCCAAACTAGACACAGAAGCAATTACAGATCAGTGCACTGTAATTACCTCTTATTTTAAAATACGAATTCAGGTGGTCATAAAAGAAGAGATAGAGAATAATATTAAAGTTCCTGACTGCTCTGCTTAAACTCATAAGACTCGGAGCCAAAGTCATAGGGAATTGACTTTGAGTGAAAGCTGCATTTTCTAGGGCTGAAACAGATAGCAGATTTATTATTTGTAAGTATTAATGGCCTTTGGGGGCTCACCCTTTGAGTGTCCAAATAATAACTGTGACTGAAATGGGCATCCTCATATGCTTTTCGCTTTGGACGTTTTAGTATTTTAGTATATTTGCTTAGTATGTTGTTGTTGTTTCTTTGGTTTTTAGGTTTGGTTATTTTGATCGTTGATCATTTCAGATTTTCAGTTACATTATATTCAGCAGTTTTTGAAAGTGTAATAATGCTAATTGTTGAAACAATGTAAACAAAACACCAAAATAACTGAACTTCAAAAACCTGAAAACCCAGCAAAACCAAAAATGACACAGCAGAAACAGTTAACCGAGAGAGTGTAAAGTTCAGATACTGATTACTTCCCAGTTTGTGTATGGTATGGTTTACCCCCATTTCCCCAGTTTACTGTTTATTTTTTGTGTACCCATTTCATCCCTACATACTGCCCACCTCTAGTTTACCTGGTTTCAGCTGTTCTTCATTTCAGAAGCTCAGATGCAATCTACCAATCAAGTGCTTATCCACTGCTGTTGTGTATATTGATAGGGTTATCAATAGCTAAGAACTAAGAACCTGTATCAATAGGGTTCTTCTCAATAATGCCTAGAACATTCTTGGGGATTTGAATTGATTGGTTTTAGATTCCTACACAAAATTATTTAAAACCAAAACAAAACTTAACTGGATGAGTAGGCATCTAATTATACATACACAATGTTTTAAATTAGGTATTATCGCTGAGGACTGTGAGGTCATTATGACTGTGGGGTCATTATGGATGTTTAACAGGAAACATCATCTTAAAGTGCAACAGTGGTTAAAAAAGACAATAGAATGGTAGGAATCTTTAGGAACGAGGTAGAAAATACACTGAACAGCATGAACAGTTAGAATAATAGAAGAGTAATTTTTCTGTTTGTACGGCATCAGGAAAAGAATATAGTAGAACTGAAAAAAGTACAGAAAAGGGCAACAAAAGATAAAAAGAACATCTGGAACATTTTCCATATCATGCGAGACTCAAAAGATTAGGGTTCTTAAGCTTGGAAAGGAGTTCAAACTTAGAGATTATTAATTAATTATTATTATTATTATTATAAGCATTTATATAGTGCCAGCGATGTACCTGGTGCTTTTCAAAAAAAAAGATAGACACGGTCCCTGCCCGAGAGCTTACAATCTAAAGGCTAGATCTTTTAAAACTTCTCTGTGTCCTGGAGAAAGTCACTAAGGTTCTGTTGTTTACCCTTTTCATCATAATAAAATTGACAGGCACCTAATGAAATAATCAGATACAAAACAAGTATCTGGATATATTTTTCCAATTAATGCCCAATTAACCCGTGGAGCCCATTGTCATTGGATGTTGTGAAGATCAACAGGACACTGGTTCAAAAATGAATTAGTCAAATTTTTGGAGGACACATCCATCAATGGCTATTATCCAAGTTGGTCAGGAGATAAAACATCTGACTACTGAAAGTTAATGTGCCATGTTTTTACACGTCTTCTGGGGCATTCTGTGTATCATCGGGAATCCCTCACAGTCGAGGATGATTGTTTTTTATACATGTCTTATTTATGGTTCTAAAGATGGTTGACCTGGCCAATCCAGGAATGACAAATTCTATTACAGTTCAAGTATGTGATTCTAAGTGATGTGGAAAATTCTGGGTTCTGAGTTTGGGCCACAACACGCTGCTTTCACCACTCCCGCATTTCTGTCTCCTGTTGTTCTTGTGAGATTTCAAAGTACAGAGACCTTTGTAGTAGACTCTGCTTCAATTCTGGATGGTCATGGGCAATGGTCTCCCATGAATTGGCATCAATATTACATTTTTCCAGATTAGTCTTGTAGCAGGGGATCTTCCGGGGCCACACGGGGCGCTGGGGTCGCACTCTGGGGAATTAGCTCACCCCCTGCTACGCCGTTTCTGCCTCGAGTCTCAGCTTAATCCCCTTCTTCATGGAAGGGGGTACCCTCTCAGGACACACCACACAGTCCAGAGGGTATTAAGTCCACAGTCCTTTATTGGACACACCCAGTGTACAAAGTCCCTGGGGCTGCCGGCTCAGTCACCTCTACCCTGCAGGTCCAGGTCTGTCTCTCTCAGGCACAGGAGCACCACAATATCAACCCCCAAAGTCCATCCAGCAAGGCCTCAAAGCCCCAGGCTCTGTCCAAGCCTTTCACAGGCAAGAGGCTCCCTCCTGGGCAAAGCTTCTCCAACTTGCCTAGGTCCCTCTGGTTCTCCAGCCTTCAGCACCCTGAATAGCTTAGAGCAGGAAGGCTTGTTTAGGGAGATGTTGCTCCTTTGACTCCCTGGCAGAGACTCCCCTCCTCTCTGCCTTGCTGTCCTTATGTACAGGCAGAGTGGGTGTGGCAGAGTGGCCTTAAAGGGCCACTAACCTGCCCACTCTGTCCCAGGGTTTCTCAGCCTGTTTACCCAACAGGCTGTTCCCCAGCTAGGGCGCTGCCTTTGCTATGTCCCTGGGCATGCTCAGCCCTCTGGCAGACCCCCTCAGACCTCTTCTTAAAGGGGAAGCATCCCCACAGGACTGCTCCCTGCTACAAGTCTTAAGGACATAATTGAAGCGCTTTCGTTGCCCTCCTCTTGAATGCACACTTTGACTGAGCTAGGAGAATAAAAGTCCAGGCTTCAGAAGTCTGGACTCAGACATCCAAACAACATGGCCAGCCCAACAAAGGTGATGACTTATGACCATTGCCTCAATGCTTGTATTTGCTTGTGAGAGGACACTAATATTGGTGTGTCTGTCATCCCACAGAATTTAAAAGATCTTTCACAGGTAACATTGATGGTACTTCTCCAGCAGCCTAAGATGCCTCCTGTACGTTGTCCATGTCTTGACTCCATACAGTAAGGTGGGTATCGTGACTGCCTGATAAACCATAAGCTTGATTTCAAGTCTGAGCAGGCCATTGTTGGAGGCAGAATACTTGGCTAGACAGACCATTGGTCTGACATATGTTCTTATTTCATTACAGACAGACAGACAGACAGACAGACAGACAGAAATGCCATCACACTGAGTGCAGGACTTTGACTTGGCCAATGGAAAAGTAAGGATTCAGAATGCTAGATTCATTGAATAAGAATCAGATCCGACTTTAAGGAGCTGGAAATTTGATTTCTACCAAAATATCTTGAAATTTCCCTAACTTTTATAAAGAACTTACAAGTACTATTCTAGTTATGATTTTTAAGACCAATCAATTCTGAGTGGTGAATAGCTAGAAAAGGATCTGACCCTATAATCAGAAAAAATCAGTTGTACCAGTAACAAACAGGAAACACTAATACCAAATCCTCACAGACCTTTAGTAAATCACATATAAAAAGGGGCTCCACCAGCAAGGCAGTAAAAAAGTAAAGCATGGGTAGGCATTGCACTTAGGAAATAAATTCTCTACCCTTAGTACCAATGAAGATTGAAACAATAAAGAGGTTTTATGAGGAAACTTGTGTGCGAGAGGTAACAAACATGCTGAAAAAACTGGTGGCTGCTTGCAGACTTGAAATAATAGCTTAATGTAATTCAGGTATTGGTTGCCTAGAAACCAACTGAGAGGGGAAAAAAGTAAAAGAACAAACCATAATAGGTGCGAATGGTTTCACAGGGAACTTATCAATGCTGCCAAACTGATTTCTAATAAAATCACCCAATCATGCCTTCATGGAATCCTAAAGATCAAAGTTATATGCCAAAACCCAGTGAAATATTACATAATGCTAACAGTTAGCTGGTATTCAGATGCTAGTCATCATTGCTACCATAGATCATATCAACTTACTTGTCAAGTGGCATCTTCAGTAGAAGTCGTTTTGTAGTGGGACGCAGCTCCAATCATGGCTAATACCAAGAAACTGTCATGTCTCATTAGTCATTGATCGTGGTTGTGGGCCTGAGCCCTAAAATGGATTTGAGAAAGCTGCAATACCAGAAGCAAAGAGATTTTCAAATACTTCAGAAGAATTTTAACTCTGTGGGTACATAGCTTTATTTCCATAGAATATAAGGATTTACAGATCAAGATAATCATGCCCAGAAGGAGGCTGCGGCCTATTTTTTTTTCTGATTCAGATCTGGCCACTGTCACCCATGCTTTCATCACCTCAAGGCTAGACTAGTTCTAGGGGCTAGACTCTACATGGGGCTCCCCTTGATTATTAATTAGTAATTAGTAATTAGTAATTATTTTGCTAAGCATTTATATATTGTCATCAATGTACCTGACACTTTACAACTGTAAGAAAGAGACATGGAGGTCTTTCAGACGTTCACTTTTTTTCTGAATTAAATCATAATTCGAATGTATCATGCACATCTGAAGTCCCTAATGTGAATTATTGTGGTCAATATCACACTAAAGAAATCCGAATGTCAAAGCTACTCAAGCCTACCTCTTTGGTGTCTGGTTTCAATAAATCCACACTTTACAGCAGGGTGAAAGCAACATCGTAGTGGTTTTAACAGATGCGAAATATTTTCTGCATGTGAATGCAACCGTGCTTACAAATGTGCTGTTTTACTTCTGCCCCTACCGGAAGCAGTGAGACCAGCTGGGGCCCCACACTTGCTTCGCTGGGGGCAGGCTGCAGTCAGCTTCTCCCCCCAAAAGTTCTTCTGCCTCCCCTCCATGCTTCCTGTCTCCTTCCATCATCTGCCTCTGCCACTGCCTTTACCTCCTAGTAGTGCTGCATCAGTAGCAGCAGCGGGACACCGGCACTCCGATCAGACTGTGAGATAAAGCAGAAGATTGCTGCCTTGTAAACAACATTCTTTGAGTTGGTTCCGAACATTCTCACAACTGGGTTGTGCATGTTCACCCTATTCAAATAATAGATCACAGGATGGTCTCAAGCTTCTCTAATATAAAAAGCACTCTCCCCCTCAGAATGACCATTCCTTCCAACCCTCTCTAGACATACAAGAAAAAAAAATCCATGCGGGCTGGAAGGTTGTGTGTTGTGAGAATGTTCAGAGCCATCTCAAATAATGTTGTTTACAAGGCAGCAACCTTCTGGCTCCCCACAGGCCACTTCCTGTAATTGAACCGCACTGAGCAACCGGGTAAGCGTGCACTACAGGAAGGTCTGAATGCATTATTTCACTGTAGTTAAAACCGGTATAGCATGCATGTGAATGCAACAGGACTTGTTAACAGCGAACTATTGAGAACCGAATTATTTTAAATCCAGATAATTGCTGCATGTGTGAATTCGCCCATGTTCCCTGCCCTAGGAGGCGTACAGTCTAAGAGAGACAAGGGGTTTGAGGAGACAAAGTTGTAGGGGGAAACAGAGGAAGGGACAAGGATACATAGACGAACTCGTGAGGTCTCAGGTGCATGTACTTGTCTTAGTTACAAAGCTGTAGTAACTCATTTAATGTTACACAAGATACAATAATTTAGGATAAGTCAGCAAGGGGGCGAAGGGAACAAGGAGCCAGAGAAAGCTTAAGAACATAAAAAGTGCCATTCTGGGTCAGACCAATGCGCCATCTAGCCCAGCATCCTGTCTCTGACAGTGGCCAATCACGGTGGCTTGGGAGAAGCACCCAACAGGTCACAATGGGGGATCCATTCCCTGTTGTTTCCCCCCAGCTCCCGTCATGTTCCCCGATCCTGTCTGGATAATAGCTACTAATCGACCTGTCTTCCAAAAGCTTGTCCAAACCTTTTTTAGACTCATTATAGTTCTGGCCCTTACCACAACCTCTGGCAGTAGATTCCACAACCCAATTATACGCTGAGTTAAAAAATATTTTCTTTTATTTGTTTTAAACTTGCCACCCATGAGTTTCATGGAGTGTCCCCTAGTTCTAGTACCAGCTGAGAGGGTAACTAAAATAACTGTTCCTTTTTTATTAGTTCCATACCACTCATGATTTTATAGACCTCTATCATATCTCCTCTCAGTTGTCTCTTCTCCAAGCTGAAGAGCCCCAACCCACCAAGCCTCTCCTCATATGGGAGCCCTTCCATGTCCTTGATCATTTTTGTTGCCCTTCTCTGTATCTTTTCTAGTTCAGCTATGTCTTCTTTGAGATGGGGCGACCAGAACTGCACATAATATTCGAGGTGCGGTCGCGCCATTGATTTATATAGAGGCATTATGACATTCTCAGTTTTATTCTCTATCCCCTTCCAAATAATTCCTAACATTCTGTTTGCTCTGCGTACTGTGCTGTGGATTTCATTGTATTGTCCACAACCACCCCCAGATCCTTTTCCTGAGTGTTAACTTCTAGCTTAGTACCCAGAATTGTGTACGCATAGGTTGGATTATTTTTCCCTATGTGCATCACTTTGCATTTGTCCACATTAAATCTCATTTGCCATTTAGATGCCCAGGCACCCAGTGTTGTAAGATCCCATTGCAGTTCCTGAGTCTGCTCATGTTTTAATGACCTCAAATAACTTGGTGTTGTCTGCAAATTTGATCACCTCATTCTTAACACCCTTTTCCAATTCATTAATGAATACATTAAACAGCACTGGTCCCAATACAGATCCCTGAGCACACCACTTTTTACATCTCTCCATTGTGAAAACTGACCATTTAGTCCTACCCCTTGCTTTCTATCTTTTTACCAATTTCTGATCCATAGTAAGACACTACCTCCTATCCCATGACATGAATACTTGAAGCTTGAGAGAAGAGGTGGGTTTTGAGGAGGGATTTGAAGATTTGGAGAGAGGAAGCTGAGTGAATGTGTTCAGAGAGGGAGCTCCAGGCATGGGGGGCTGCCAGGGAAAAGGGGTGGATGCGTTTTGAGGAGCAGCTGAGCCATGAGCAGGCAAGGATAGTGGCAGAGGAGAAGCGGAGCTTCCGGACAGGAGTGTAGTGGGAAATGAGTGCTGAGAGATAGGGGGAGCAAGGCCAGGAAGAGTCTTGTAGGTAAAAAACAGGAGTTTGTGCAGAATGCATTCAGGAAGAGGGAATCAGGGGAAAGAGAGGAGAGGAGGGGCTGTATGTGGTCAATTCAGTGGGCAAGGTGGATGACCTTGGCAGCAGAGTTATGAACAAAAATGAGAGGAACAAGGTGAGAGTGAGGAAGGCCAGTGAGAAGGAGGTTGCAATAGTCGAAGCGAGAGATGAACAAGGTATGGACAAGGTTTTTAGCAGAGGAAACAATGAGAAAAGTATGGATCTTAGCAATGTTGTGCAGAGAGAAGCAACAGGATTTGGGAGCAGAATTGATCTGAGGTTTAAAGGAGAGGGGGGAGTCGAAGATGAACCCTAGGCTACATGCCTGAGGGACAGGCTGAATGTTAACCCCATCAATGAAGACAGAGAATGAAGAGAGAGAGGAAAGATTAGGGTGGAAGACAAGGAGTTTGGTTTTAACCATGTTATGTTTGAGCTGATGAGACATCCAGGCAGAAATGTCAGATAGGCAGTTAGTGAGATGAGACTGGATAGAGGGAGAGAGACAGGGGGTGGAGAGATAGAGCTGGATATCATCAGCATACAGCTGGTACTGGAAGCCATGAGATTCAATGAATTTGCCTAGGGACAGAGTGTATAGAGAGAAGCGAAGAGGGCCAAGGACGGAGCCTTGGGGAACTCCAACCAAGGGGGGAAGAGAAGTAGAGCAGGGATCAGCAAGAGACACATTGAAGGACTGTTCAGAGGTAGGAAGAGAACCAGTTGAGGACTGAGTCGCAAAAACCAAGGGAGTGGAGGGATCCAAGTAAGAGAGAGTGGTCGACAGTATCAAAAGTAGCAGAGAGACCAAGGAGGACAAGGATGGAGTAGAGGTGACTGGATTTTGCTAAGAGTAGATCGTTAGTTATTTTAGCAAGAGCAGTCTCAGTAGAGTGGAGGGGGTGGAAACCAGATTGGAGAGGGTCAAGGGAGGAGTTGGTGGAGAGGAAGTCAAGGCAGTGGGTGTACACAACACATTCCAGGAGCTTAAAGACAATAGGGAGGAAAGAGATTGGACAGTAATTAGAGAGCTTGGAAGGATCAAGGGTAGGCTTCTTGAGGATAGGAGAAACAGTGGCATGTTTGAAGGCAGAGGGAAAGGAGTTGGTAGAGAAGGAGAGATTGACTATGTGCAGGAGGGATGGGGAGAGAGTCGGTGCGATAGAAGGGTCAAGGGGACGAGTGGAAGGGTTGGAAGTGGTGAGCAGGGAGGTTATTTCCTCAAGGGAGGCTAGGGGGAAGGAGGACAGGAGGGAGGGAGGAATGGGAGGAGAAGAGGGGAAGCAAACAGGGGATGGAGAGGATTGGGAAGCAGTATCAAGGCGGAGTTTACCTATCTTATTAGTGAAAAATGAGGCAAGATCCTGAGCAACAAAATACTTGATGACTGTTTGGAAGCTGCAGCTGGTGCGGAATGCGACTGCTCACCTCCTCTTGGGGGTGATATGCCACGAGCACATTACACCGGTGCTCTGTAGTCTACACTGCCTTCCTATAGCTTTCTGGGCACAATTCAAGGGTCTGGTTTTGACCTTTAAAGCCCTAAACTGTCTGGGGCCCACATATATGAGAGACCACCTGTCCTTCTATGCCCAACTGCGGCCTCTGTGATTTTCCAGGAGCACCTCCCTGTGGATAGCATTGGTTATAGTCTTGTTTGTACAGCAAGGGATCTCAGGGAGGCGTTCTTAATTGCTGCCCTGATGCTATGGAACTCCCTTCCCCCAGAGGTTCGGTTAAGTTTGAGCCTGAGCATCTTCCAGAGGCAGTGTAAGACCATTCTATTTTAAGGGATAGGGGGGTTTGCTATGTGGTTTGAGGTAGTGTTGTGAGGGGGTTGGAGTGGGACATGGGCTTTTAGGGAGCTTTTAGGGATGGTTAGGGGGGCTTTGAGGTTTTTTGTATTTTGCTTTTATGGATTTGTATGTTTTATTTATGTTGTCAGCTGCCCTGAGACTTTGGGGAAGGGCGAGTTATAAATTTAAATAAATAGATAAATAATTTGAAGCCTGTTTGAAAAATTATGCTAATCTTTTATGCTCCAGGGACCTACATCCTCAGGAGAGGGGTCATTATGCCATACTCCACCTGGCAGCAGTGACTGATAAACAAGAGTTACTGCATTATTTTGTGCAAAAGCAGCTAATGAAGTGAGCCTGAGAGTACCATGAATCTTGAATATCTTGTGTATGTAGGAGGGAAAGGTAGTGGGAGGTAACTAGGGGGGAAAGAAAGAAGCAGGAAGACCTAGAGATGAAGACTAAGAGCCTCCAACACCAACTAAAAAATAAAAAACAAGAGGAGGAGGAGAAGAAATCTGTGGCAAGGTTTCTGTGATGCAAGGACATCGCTCCTAACTTGCCAATGGTCTTTTTGAAGACCATAGTTTTTGGAAGTGGCGTTTCTGCATGCTATTTTATATTAAATGGGCTATACATGTCACATTTGTTGGAACTAATGTTGTAATGGCCTCATTCCACAAATATTTAATCATGCTCGCAGCTTTAATACAGTCATATCTGCTTTAAAGTCACTGGCAATACTGAAGTCAATTGAAGGATTCTGATTGACCACAATGGGGGTGGATTAAGCGTCAAATGGTTGGGTCTAAAACTGTTATATTAGTAGTAATTTATTGTTTGACCATAGGTCGTACAAAATTGCAAAAGCACAATGAAATATACACTTTTAAAAATAGGCTGAAGTACTTGCATAGCATAAAGATCATATCAAGCTAGGCCCGAAAGATTTGCCAATCATGATTAAAATTCTAATAAAATCAAATTGAAATTATCCCCAAATTTACAATACAAACCAAACCCCACAAATTAAAATAACAAATCCTTCTTATGATCTTATTCCTGCCAGAGGCAGCAATACACATGAACCTTGCCCCTGGCAACAGTTTCTGTACAACAGATTCTGTTAGGATACTGTTATATTGCTAATTTGCTCTTGACCTGTAGTTTTGGGGTCTTATTGAAGAAATCTGGGTAGATAGATATACATATGTAATATAATTTGTAGTTAAACAGTCAAACTTGAAGATCTAGCTCCCCAGACTGTGAATTTTTACCACTGCCTTCAAGGGAACTAGGATTTCAGCTGTACAATATAAAGCTCTCAAGCATATATCAGTTCAACCACCGGAGATGATGATGCACCCAGTTTTGGGGCTTGAAAGAGTTGCTTAGGAAGTATATTTTTTCTCCTAATTATTTTTGACAGGAATTAGGTCAGTTTAATTAGTTTAAAATTCAGCTGAACAACCACCTCTCTGCTAATTACTAGTGAGAGTATACATATTCAGCTACAACAGCAAAACGGGACGGTACCACAACCCCTCCCCACCCCCAAAAAAACCCCCACAACCAAGTAGCAACTCTAAAAGAGTCATCCTGCAAATATGGTAAGATGCAAACATTGAGCTTGAAAGACAAACGTCAAGATAATTTGGGTAAGAATTACTGTATGTTAAAAATACCATTATACGTGTGATTCTGGTTTTCCTCCAGCATCCTTTGCTGTTAGCAAGAGTATCTTTTAATTTATAGTTTAAATTTTTTTTGCATGGCCCATCGTAACATAATATTGGTAAAACTGTAACAAATACCAAAGGACTTGCCCATTTACACAATACTCTTTAAAGAGAATAGCATCACAGATCCACATTCTGAGTGGTGTGTGAAATCCTTACCACCTTTTGCAATGCTTGGTGATTCCCTTTTCTCTGAATCCTGATGCAAAGGGTAGACCACAGACAAGCAAAACAAATCAATAATTCAGGTGAGGGCAAGGCAAACACAGATCAAGAAACAAGGGGTGAGTTTGCAAGGTTGTTGTGTGAATGAGTCCTTAATGTTTGAAGTCTAGGAGTTCTCTACTCTCCAAAATGACCTCTGACACTCAGAGTATTAAAAAAAAATAATCTTTGGAACATAGGCTTCCTACCAAGAATAGTGCAGAAATCTCTAAATCATGTACTTAAATCCTATCAAACTTAATAGGTAAAAAACAAACGTGACAGTAACTTGCTCTGGCCAGCTTTGTCCTGCTGTGGCCCATGGGTCACAATCACATTTCTACTCAGGCCCCCAACTGTTTGCCTGGACTGGTCGTGTGGGTGACTAGCCTGGCCCCTCACTTGGGAAAATGCCAAAGTCACGGCCAAGATTACTGCCACTCCCCACACACCCTCTGGGTCACTCCAGAGCAAAGTGGGTGGTAGCGGGTTAGAACGTACATTCTCACCTGCTGTGAGCCATCCCTAATTGGGGCCACCATGGCGATCCATGGTTGGCCACCATGGCTGCTCATAATGGCAGGGAATGGAGCACTGGGTGCAGTACAGGGGTGGGGCCAGGATGGCTCCCTGGCTAGGATCATGTGTGGTTGATTCCCCGATCTGATCCTGGCCATGTCAGCGGCGTGACAGTGACCTGACCTGGCCAGGATTGCTGCCGCTCTGCTGTCAATTCTGTTTTTACCCAGTGAATCTTAAGAACAGGTGTAACCTTAGAGGTTTAGAGAAGGAAACTTTGGTTCAAATCCTGCTTCCGTCACGAATGCATTGGGCAGCCAGGACCATTAATTAAGTTGTTGATAGGATGAGACCCCTGACCATCAGGGGCTGGCAATTAATGGCAAAAAAAAATTAAAAATGGATAGCTCCATTATGACCTGTTCTACACTTCTTTTACTGGGACTACGACTGGGACTTATTTGAAGCAATCAAAATAGGCACTGTCAGAGATAGGATTCTGGGTCAGATGGACCATTGACCTCTCCTAGTATGGCACTTCTTATGTTCTTTTCAGAAACTGCCCTGGCCAAGATACCAATGATCTACTTGTCACTAAATCTAAGCACCTCTACTCCATTCTTGTCCTCCTTGACTTCTCTGCTGCCTTTGACACTGTTCACCACTTGCTTCTATTGGACTCGCTTTACCCTTTGGGCTTCCGTGGCTCTGTCCTTGACTGGTTCTCCTCCTACCTCTCTGACCACTCCTTTAAAGTCTAGCTCCCCAAGTCAAACTCCTCCTACCTCCCCCTTTAAGTTGGGGTCCCCCAAGGCTCTGTCCTTAGCCCTCTCCTCTTCTCTATTTACACCCTGTCCCTTGGCAAAATTATTGCCTTGCACGGATTCCAATATCATCTCTACACTGATGACACCCAACTCTATCTTTCTACTGTCTCGCTTTCCTCTTCTGTCCGCTCACGCCTCATCAACTGCCTCTCTGACATCTCCGCCTGGATGTCCTGACGTCAACTCAAGCTCAACATGGCCAAGACCGAACTCCTCATTTTTCCTCCCTCCTCTTCCTCTCCCTCTAACCTGCCCATCTGCATCGAGGGAGTCACCATCCATCCTGTTCTCCAAGCCCATAGCTTGGGCTTCATCTTTGATACACACCTCTCCTTTAAACCTTACATTGACTCTATTGCCAAATCCTGCTGATTCGCCCTCCATAACATTGCTCGGATTCGCCCCTTTCTGTCTACCTCCTCGGCCAAAACCCTTGTTCATGCCATGGCTATCTCTCGCCTAGATTACTGCAACCTCCTCCTTGCTGGCCTCCCTCGCTCTCACCAGTCCCCCCCTTATCACAATCCAAAACTCCGCTGCCAAGGTTATTCACTCTGCCCGTTGCTTTGACCACATGCAGCCTCTCCTCTTCTCTCTTCACTGGCTCCCCCTTCCTGAATGTATCCTATTTAAACTCCTGGTATTCACGTTCAAAACACGGCACAACCAAGCTCCCCCTTACCTCTCGGACCTAATCTCCCTGTGCACTCCTGCACGTGTTCTCCGCTCCTCCTCTGTCCCCTCCCTCACTCTCCCTCATTTCTCCTGCTCACCTAACCACCTTCGACCCTTCTACCTTGCTGCCCCTCATACCTGGAACTTCCTCCCTGCCCACATCCACCTTGCCCCCTCCCTCCGCTCCTTCAAATCCCTCCTCAAGTCCCATTTTTTCCTCGCCGCCTTTCCCAATGCCTGCTAGTCATTCCCCATATACTTACTGTCTGCCCTCCTCTGCAGACTGCTGCAACCAACCTGATTGTAACCAAGCCAAGCACACGCACCTGAGACTTCACATCCACTTGAATGTTTGTTCGTCTTCTCCCCTGTCTCTCCCACTGTCCCCTCTCCCTGTCTCCCCCTCCTTGTCTTTTAGATTGTAAGCCACAGGCAGGGACCGTGTCTATGTCTATGTTCTGTACAGCGCCAGGTACATGACAGACGCTATATAAATGTTAATAATAATAAATAAATAACCTTCCTTCCTCAGTTCCCCATCTGCAAAATGTGAATGATTATTTTGACATACTTGCTTCACAGCAACGTTGTGAGGATTTTCAAAATAATGATTGCAAAGTTGTAATTGTACTTTCAAATGACATTATTCCAAGGGACATTTTAATTTCAAAGCAACTTGGTTTTGATGCAAATGTAGTGTCCTCTGACTTGCACTCAAAAGTTATTGAAGTTAGAAATAACTGCGGATTCACTGCAAGGAAGTTATAGAAAGAATTATGTACTCTTAAAAGGTAAAACCTCCCTAAATCATTTTCTTTTCTCCCATTGGGCCTTGTCAGGTTGAGAGGTATGGCTGTGGTAATATCACGGAGAGGGAGAAACATGGTTTCTCAGACTTCTAGAGCAAGAGACAGCAGTGGAATGGTCATTTTGTCTTATCTCTCTGTAGAAACCTCTCGTTGCCAGAGGTTTTCATAAAGAACTCTCCCATTTCCATTTTTCTTAATTTTATTAAAAATATATATTTTTTAAAAATCACTGGCTCCCCCACACCCCCTGCCATGGCAGCCCCTCAGGAAAAGTCCCCCAAGTCCTTTTGCAAAGCACTGTGATGGGAGAGAGAGTGGATCCCTGCTTTCTCCCCCAGTACAGGGCATTGCAAAGCAAAAAGCATACAGCCTTTGCAGATACTGAAAGCCTTTGTATGGAGCAATCCCTGGCCTGGGTGCACGGAGGGCCATTTCTTGTCTATTACAAAGGCCTTCGAGTTCTCTGGAAGAAGGCAGCGAGAAGCTGCCATTTCTCAACTTGTTCTCATTTCCTGTAACAAGCTGAGAAACGTGTTGAGAATGAGCTGAGAAACTCAAAAATACAGAGATTGAGTTTTAGCCCTATTTTGGCTCAGTTACAAGATTTTAAAAAAATGTTTATTTCTGTCAAAATCATTACTGCATATGATTAGGGAGTATATTAAATGTTTTTCCATCTCTCATACTTCCTAGCTGTTTCATAGCTGTCTTGAATTGATCTGTAAAATGAGGGTTATAAATGATTAAGCTGGTTCTTCATCAGACCAGAAGAGGTGCTTAAAACATATCACAGAAAGCCACACTTAGTCTATTTTTTCCGAAATGGAATCTTGGTATGATTGGCCACAATAGCTCAAATCAATGATTACTTTGAAAACTGAGTACAAGTCATGGTTGAGATGCTCAATTCAGTATTCTGCTGATGCTCTAAAAACTCTCAAGTGGTTCTACTAAAATAGAACAACCTAAGTGGCATGCAGATATATGCTTGCCAACTATTCTATTGGCCTCTCTTTTGTGGGTAGATATGTAACAGGCACCAAACCTTAAGCCTGCTGGAACGAAAAGCCGCAGTGAGCAAAAGTAGCCTGTGTGGAGTTGGGAGTGCGGGGACTGACAGCGAGCAGCATAGCGCAGTCGGGATTCAGGAGACTCACTTGTGTCAGCTCAAAGTGGGGGCCTCGCTGAGAGAGGGGACAGCCTCATCGCCTGCCGGAACGAAAAGCTGCAGTGAGCAACAGTAGCCTGTGTGGAGTTGGGAGTGTGGGGGCTGGCAGCGAGCAGCATAGCGCAGCCGGGACTCCAGGAGACTCACCTGTGTCGGCACAAAGCAGGGGCCTCAGTGAGCGGGGGCGGAGCCTCATCAGCTGCTGGAAGGAAAAGCGCAGTGCTCCGTTGGTGCGAGCCATGGGCGCGAGCCTAAGGGCAAGAGCATAAGGGTTGCTACCCTTGGGAGTCGCCCTTGTAGCCGCCCAGAGCACAGGAGTCACCCTGCGCTGTGCACCATGGAACGGAAACAGGTATGCTCCCCCCCCCCCCGGTCCTCTCCTGGGTTTAAGGAACTCCCCTTGAAAAATAGGAAGCGGGATGCCGTGGTCTGGCAAGACTCACTGATTAACTTGCATAATAGGTATGACTGTCTTCCACTTGAAGGACAGCCTGAGGGATCTTCCTCAGAACAGCGAGCACCTGGGGGGGCTAGTGACTCTGGCAATATGGTCAACTGTTTGGGTTCTGACTTTGTGACCCCTTCAAATGAACTTTTGGTGCTACAGTCTACATTAATTGCTAATACTGTATCACTGTTATTTGTTAGCATTTGTGGAATAAGTAGCTCTTTAAATTTTTTATTTTATTTATTTATTTATTTATCAGATTTCTACCCCGCCCCTCCTAAGACAGTTCAGGGCGGCTTACAATAAAAAAAGGAAAATAACAAATACAAAATACATCTAAAACAGTTAAAACATTCCAAAATACAATCATTCAAAATATTAAAAGTATTAAAACAGGGCCAGGAATCACAACAAGACAATAAATAGGGTAAGGGAGATAAAACCCTCTAACCCCCCTCCCTCCCACCAAAGGCCTGGGCGAACAGCCAGGTTTTACAACTTCGCTGGAATGTCAAAAGGCTTGGATCCAGGCGAGCTTCCTCCAGGAGGGATTTCCAAAGGCACAGCGCGGCACGGCCACCGACTATGTCCTCTCCATTGTGGTCCCCTGCTTAACACGGGGGACCTCCAAGAAGGCACCCCCAGCAGACCGAAGGAGATGCTCTGGGGCACGGAGGGCGAGACGGTCCCTGAGGTATGAGGGGCCCAGACCATGAAGGGCCTTATAGATCAACACCAAAACCTTGAACCTGACTCAGCACGCTATTGGCAACCAGTGCATTGTCCGGAGCACAGGTGTTATGTGCTCCCAACGACCCATCCCAGAGAGGAGTCGGGCCGCTGCATTCTGCAATAGCTTCAGCCTCCGAACCAGGAACAAGGGAAGCCTCACGTAGAGCGCGTTGCAGTAGTCCAGCTTCGAGGTGACAAAGGCATGGATGAGGGAGGCCAGGTCCGGGCCGGAGACGTAAGGATGCAGCCTCCACACCAGGTACAACTGGTGAAAGGCAGCCTTCGCGACTGCCTCCACCTGCCGCTCTAGGCAGAGATCCGCATCCAATATCACCCCCAGACTCCAGACCTGCTGAGCTATTGGAGGGCGAACCCCCCCAATCAGGGGAGCCACTACCTCCCTCACTCTTCCCACCAACATCACCTCCGTCTTATCGGGGTTGAGCTTCAGTCTGCTCTGCCACATCCATTCCACCATGGCCTCCAAACACTGGGATAGCAACGAGACGGCAGGGTCTGGGTCAGTTGAAAAATAGAGGTCCAGCTGAGTAACATCAGCATATTGGTGACATCGTACCCCGAAACCTCTCACGACCTCCCCCCAGGGCTGCAAATATACATTAAATAATAATGGAGACAGAATGGGACCCTGTGGAATGCTGCATGATAAAGCGCGTGGGCATGATGTCTCATCCCCCAACACCACCTGCTGGCTTCTCCCTGAGAGGAATGAATGGAACCATTCAAGAACAGTCCAATCCAGACCCCCGAAGTCACGCAGCCATCTCAACAGCAGCCCATGGTCCACGGTGTCAAAAGTGGCCGAGAGATCTAGCAGGATGAGAAATGTAGAACATCCTGCATCCATCTCCCGACGGATATCGTCAACCAAGGCCACCAATGCCGTCTCAGTGCCATAACTGGGGCAGAACCCAGATTGAAAAGGGTCCAGGAAACTGATGTTATCTAGATGCACCTGGCGCTGGATCGCCACCGCCCGCACAATAACCTTCCCTAAAAAGGGGAGGTTAGAGACAGGTCGGTAACTGGCGAGCATGTTCACATCCAAGGATGGTTTCTTCAGCAGGGAGTGCACCACAGCCTCCTTGAGGCTGGGCAACAACCTCCTCTGCTACAAGGATGCGTTCACCACCCTCGCCAGCACCACCCCCAACATCTCCCTGGAGGCTTTCACCAACCAGGATGGGGATGGATCAAGTTCACAAAAGGTGACCCTCACAGACCCCAAGACAGGCCAAATACCAGCTAAAATCTATAGCAGAAAAGCTAGATTTAAAATTGGATGTGCAGGCTGTAAGTGTTCCCCTTGCTAAAGGGACCGAAACAACAACTGTGGAGTCTGGTCCTAGACACATGAGTAAAAGACATTTTAATAATAACAGACTCCCATCAGAAAGTATCTGGAAAATCTTGGGAAATCCCCCCAAACGCAGTTTTACTTAAAATAACTCAAGATTATAATAACGCTATTCCATGTTGGGCAAATAATGCCAAAATTGCAACTAATCTGTCTTATTTGTTGGAGAGGGATATAGGCCCTGACTCCATTAGCAGAGTGGAATATTTGTCTGCACATACAAAGGAATGTTTATTTTACCAATGGTGAATTTATGAATGAAATCTTTAGTGCGTTTTAGGGATGGGGAAATGCGGTTCGGAAGTTCAGAGTTCGGCCCGAACTCGGCCTGTTCGGATGACCGAACCCAAACGCATACCCAAACGTGAACATACCGAACAAACCAAACACCGAACGGCAAAATGGCCGAACAGTTCGGTCAGTTCAGATCGCGTTCGGGTGGCAAAAAAAGGTTCACTGGAAGGTCAAACATGACAGGGAGGTGTAGTCAGTCACTGAGGAGCAGACTTCCAGGCACCAGGGGTGGAGAGGCTTGCAAGAAACGAAACTAATTATCTGCCTCCCCCCTTTCCAACACCTTCTGAGCTAGTCACTATTCCTGACCAGCAGGCGTTGAGTTGGATTTTTAGATTGCTTTAAGTTTCATTTCAGTTTTGTACTGAAATGAAACTTAAACCTTAAAGTTTAAGAAACCTTGTCTTATGCATTTCACTGTACAGACTCATTGAGTATGTATGTATTTCACTACAGACTCTTCTTCTGTTTGTGATTCCCCCCCATCCCATATATATGGGATGTATATATATCCGTATATATGGATATAAACAGGATCCTCCATAGGTCTCTGGGAGGGGAGAGAAATAGGAGGGTTAAGATGGGTACTTAATCTCCTTAGAAGAACTCTAACAATAGAGACCCCGCTGGACTTATGATATTTCCAGGCACTAGGGATGGGCGAACGGATCGCGGTTCGGGTTCGGCCGTTCGGTTCAGCTGCATTTGTTTTGTCCGTTCGGTTCGGCTGTTCAGTTCGGCTGTGTTCGGTTCGCCCGTTCGGCTTGGCAGTTTGGTTAGTTCGCCGAGTTCGGGTTCGGCTGTTCGGTTCGGTCGTCCGAACAGGCCGTGGGGTTAGGCCGTTTGTCTGTTTGGTTTGGCTGTTCAGCCATTCGGGAAATGTTGTTATGGGTGCTTTTTTTTGTTTGTTTTTTTTATTGGGTTTTAAATGGTTTTCTTTTGTTTTTTATTTGTTTTTTTTGTTTTTATATGGGTTTTTTAATTTATTTTTTAAATCTAATATTATATATATATATCTACACTAAATCTAACTGCTATTAACTATTCTAAATGCTATGAACTAAATGGATTATCTAATAAGTACACAGGAATATAAAGCCTCAGAGCTGTTACATGTCTCTACCCCGTATAGACCCAAGCACAATTTGGAGGCTCTAACAGCAGCCTGTTTTTTGACTCCACAAGAGGAGGATTCGCCAATGAAGAAGGCCACAGGAGTTGGCACAGCGGGGTTCCTTCTGGGCACATTATGCGTTAGCAAAGTGGGATCTCCTTCTGGGTCACATGGCCTGGATTTTGGTGAACCAGTTTCACGGTTGGTAGCAGACCAAACACCCATAAAGACAACTTTAACTATGTCTTGCCAAGAGATTGGGAGGATTTCTCCTGATAAGATGTTTTCTGGTGCCCTTTTTCGAGATGCTGCTCCTCCCTTATGTTCTCCTTGTGGACCAGTTTTCAAAGTGGCCATGTGGAATATTTCAGGCTTAAGGGGTAAATTGGATGAGCCGAACTGGATGGACTGTATTGCTAGGTTCGATTGTATTTGCTTGCAAGAAACCTGGGTGGATGCAGGGTCTCGACCTATCTGTAACATAGGGAACTTTAGGGTAGAAGCCCACCCAGGCCAAAAACTGGGTAAGAGGGGGAGGGTATGAGGTGGCCTGATGATATTGATGAGGGACTCCAAGGCACTCTCCTTTGCCCCCCTTCTGGTGGATAGATCAGAGTACCAAATAGTCCAATTTACCCTTTCAGATCAGACTGAGTATATTCTGTGCAATGTTTGTATACCACCAGTGACATCCAGTTATAAAGGGGATATATGGCCTTGCTTAGAGACACTAATTTGCACCTTAAGAGAGAAATTCCCTAGAGCATGTATATTGATGGTGGGTGACTGGAATGTGAGAATTGGGTCTGGTGTCATGGATGAAAGTTTGAGCGCTGAGGCTGAGGATGGACTTAGCCCTCTCTCCTACCCCCCAACCCGACATTCCAGGGATGAGTGTGTTACTAGGCAGGGACAGCTTTTTATATCCTTGATTGATAAAATGGAATTAGCCATCATCAATGGTAGAGTCCAGGGTGATCTAGTAGGCGAGTACACCTACACTGGTCCGCAGGGAAATAGCGTAATTGATATTTGTCTCATTGATAAATTCTGCTGGGATAAAATTTATTTATTTATTAAAAATAAGTTGTTTTTCAGCTGTCACTAGACCTGAAAGTGACCACAAATTGCTGGATTTGCAGATTAAGTTAAAATCTTGTGGAAAGGAGTTAAAAGCCCCTATGAATCCACCTAGTATAAGCTTTAGGGCAGGAGATTTGACAAAATTGGCCATTGAATTTTTGGAGCTGACCAAAACACAGAAGTTTATGACTTTTAAATCTTCCTTCCTGATTGAGGTTAATGTCAGTATAGCCATTGAGCAGTTTACAGCTATTACAGCCTGTGGTATTGAAAGTCTGTTTGTAAAGAGAGGTTGTCGACACCCTAAGGCTATCATTGCCTGGTTTGATAGGGATTTCCAGTTGGCCAAAAAGCAACTGATTAATATGAGGAAAACCTGGCCAGGCAATCCCATAACCTCTTTTTAGGCCTCTTATCTGGAGATAAGGAGACAATATAAGGCCCTAATCAAAAAAAAAAAAGTGACTTATTATAACATGGTATGGGCTTCAATGGCAGTAGCTGCTAAGATAGGGAATACCGTCCGCTATTGAAGACTCCTTAATAGGTTAATTCAACCGAGGAAGGTGCCATTGGAGGTGGCAATCAGTAATAGCTCCTGGGAGGACTATTTTAGCGCACTATATAAGGCGGAAACTGTACCCTGTATGGACAGAGTATGTGGTTTTGGGACATTGTCTGAAGACCTTCCCCTAGAACTACATTTCTATGAGGAGGAGGTGGAAGGCATGATTAGAGCTCTGAAATCAAATAAGGCAGCAGGACCAGACCATGTGTGTGCAAAGCTGTTACAGGCTGCTCCGACTTGGTGGGCTAGTATCCTAACCAAATTGTTTAACAGTATTATTGAAACCTTCCAAATTCCAGTGGAATGGAGGACTGGCTGGATTGTCTGTATATACAAAAAGGGTGAGCGTCTGAACCCAGACAGTTCAGCCCTATCAGCCTGCTCTCAGTGGTTGGTAAACTGTTTGGCTCCAAGATCGCACGATTGTTGCAAAATTGGGCAGAGTTTAATAATAAAATTCCAACTGAGCAGTTCGACTTTAGAGCCGGCCGCTCTACCATCGATTGCTGCTTTATTGTGTCACACCTAATTGTCAAGTATACCAAAATAAGGAAGGGGAAGTTCTATCTTGCTTTTATGGATTTCTCTAGAGCATTTTATTCAGTATCACAGGACCGGTTATGGTCGAAATTAGTATCAATGTGGGTAAATGGGAGAGTGTTATAGCTCCTAATGCAATTACACAATAATAAGTTATAACTCAGTCAGACTCAAAACAGGGAATAATCTAACCCTAGTGCGCCATTCCCTATCAACCGAGGAGTCTGATAGGGCTGCGTTATAGCCCCCATTTCGTTCAATCTATACATGGGAGACCTGATTGATGCTATTAAAGCCTCAAATCCACATCCACCCAAAATTCAGTCCTATCCTTTATACACCCTTCAATATGCGGACGATCTCGTCCTTTTGTCACAGACAGAAAAGGGGCTAAGAGGGGCACTTGGTGCCTTAATTAAGTATTGCCATCTAAATGGTCTGACTATCAATAGTGGTAAATCCCAAATGGACATTGAGAAAAGAATGGAAAATTGGGGACTCTAGCTTTCAGGTAGTGCCGTCATTTAACTATCTAGGTGTGATCTTTACTTCCAGGGGGTCTTGGGATAAGCACATAAAACATAGAGCAGCACTAGCCTCAAGAGCAGTAGGTAGTTCGATGAAAGTAGTTACCCTTTCAAAGGGAATATCTACGTCTACTATTCTGAAAACATATTCTCAGAAATTGTACCCTATTTTGACTTACGGTTTGGAACTTATCCTTTCCCGGACTTATAGTGCTGGAAAGCATGCAGAACCAGTTCTTACGGAGACTCCTTAGGGTAAATAATGGTGTACCAGGCCCTGTCCTGAGAGCAGAAACTGGTCCTCTATCTATTGGTCATTATGCTAGGCAGGTTCTGCTTCGATATTGGCAGAAGATAGAGAACTTACTGCATTCTAATTTAACAGCACAATGCGCCTCAGTAGAGGCAGCACATTCCGGGGCTAGATTATACACATGGGTTAAATATCTAATTGTGCAGCTATCTTCCTTGGGGTTTTCTCCGGCTTACTTTCTAGTGAAGCCAGCAGTAGCCATAAAGGAAGAGCTTGATAGGCGCTCTAGGAACATCGAGGTTCAGCAAGACCTTGATTCGCTAAAACTGTGGAGAGTAGCCTCCACATATTGGAAAATCAAATTCAAATTTGTTATGGAACCATATTTGGACCTCCTCATTAGTCCTGTTCTGAGGAGAAATATAACTCTATGCAGATTTGCCCTGATCGATTTAATGGTAGTGGAAGGACGTTTGGCTGGCATACCCTATGAGGCAAGGCTATGTACCTGCTCCATGCAGGTAGTGGAAATGGTGACACACTTTATTATCCAATGCCCATACTACCTGAGGCTAAGGGAAACCTGGCTAACTGTTTTACTAGAACCTCTGTCATCTGTTGCAGAAGGCCAGAAACTCAACTACATATTAGGTCTATCTTCAACAGACTCCCTAATTATGGTGGCAATATGGTGGCAATGGTTAGCTCTTAAGAGAAGAGGGATTGCAGGATCAGAAGGTTGCAGGACATATGCTGCAAAACCATTGAGCAACCTGCTCTCTCAGTCAATGGTCATTATTGGTGCCTTGGGGGCAATTAATTGTCAATCGTTATTGTCGGTGCCTTGGGGGTTCCCTAGTATAAGATCTGTCTGACATGCCATGGCCAGGGTCAAACCCCTTATTGCTGCGGAATGTCTCTGGTAATGGTAAAGCGAGTTCTTGGCTCTTTAGGTTACACTAAGTAAATGGATACTATTACTTTAATTGTATCTTGGGACTCTCCAAATAGCAGCCAAAGAGACCGTACCCAATATGAGTTTATGTGCTATTGGGATCGAGCGCCTATGAATGCTCTTGGTTGGTACCTAGGAGCCTCAAGAACGTGAACCCAAAATGTACCTAAATCATGCAATAGACAGACTGTGCCAAATATACTCAATTCTAAATAAATGTTGGGTATTAAACGCTCCCTTATAATGCTGGTAGAGACTGGTCTTGGGTAGCAATAGCACTGGTAAGGATTGCTGCTACTTTTGTTTAGATTAAGAGTTCTTATCCTTATGTTTTCTGTAACTAATTTGCAGGCTTCTTCAGAGTGATTAAGCGCCCTCTCTGTTGTGACTTTATTGGTTTTATGTATTTTATTTATATTTTATATTAGATTTTGTTATAAATGTCTAAACTTGCTCCTTTTTCTTGGATATGGTGAAAGCTACATCCATAATAAAATTACTTACTTACATCAAACCTTAAAATACTAACATTTGAGAACAAATTACTTTCAAAAACTTCAGATATTTCAAATGCTTCTTTTCTCAAAAGATTCATAAGCTTACAGCAATGCTGTATATATATGTTCCCTCACTTGTATAGTACTTTCATTGTTGCTTTATAAATCCTTAGTTAATTCACAGTTCACTTGCAACAGTCCAAACAAGGTCATTATTATTCCCATTTTAAATAAAGATGGAGGAACTAAAGCTGAGAGGTCGTGACTTGCTCAAGGCCACCCAGTGAGTACGTGGCTTTGGCAGGAAGGAGCAGGATTTGAAAGTTGGTTTGGTTTGTGCATCTCTTTCCAGTTTCATTTCCAACTAGGGCTGAAATGAGAATTCTCACAAAAGAAAATTCCTATTGATATCACGATTCCTGATCCCGTCTCAGTCGAATCAAGAAACTATTGGTACTCAACAAGGTCCCTATCTATATATTGTTTCCCAATTAACTGACAATATTTACCAAAATCCCATTTACCATTTCCCGCTTTACTTTCAACTTCAAATCCTGAGACACAATAGTGATAAAACTGAATTTTTTCTAACTTCTCTACATTCCATTCTTCCTTGAACTTCCTTATCAGTGTCTCTCTGTCTCTCCAGTTCAATCGCTGAACTGGGCCCCCCGTACCTCAGGAATCGCCTCACCCTCTGCGCCCCAGAGCAGCTCCTGCGGTTGGCCGGGGGTGCCTTCTTGGAGGTCCCCTGCGTAAAGCGGGGGGCCACAATGGAGAGGGCATTCTCAGTGGCCGGACCGCGCCTTTGGAAATCCCTTCCGGAGGAAGCCCACCTGACCCCAAGCCTGTTGTCATTCCAGCAGTATTGCAAAACCTGGCTGTTTGCCCAGGCCTTTGGGGAGGGTGGGAGGGTGGATTAGGGTTGTGTATTTTCCCCCTACCTTGTTTTATTGTTTTAATTGCTGAATTGTTTCTCGGGGCCCTGTTTTAAAAATTATTTAACTGGTTGATTGTTTTAACTGTTTTATATTGTTTTATGCTGTTTTATTATTGTTGGAAGCCGCCCCGAGCTGTTTACAGGAGGGGTGGGGTACAAATGCTTTAAATAAATAAATAAATAAATAAATAAAATCACCCACATCATGCAGCACAGTCCCTCCACTCACTAAATCTCCTTCTTGTATCCACACAAAAAAGGTATGGAGTCACTGTTTTCATACTATGGGGGAGAAGAAGAAGGTTAATGGGTGGGTCTGCAATTTAACACAGTAATTGGCTCAGAAATGTGGTAAACAACTGCAGAAACCCGGAAGTAAAACGGTACCTTTGGTAATGCAATAAATAGTAAATGAACTGTAACAGTCAATGGAAAGTTGGTAAATTGCAACAGTACCTCGCAGTAGTTTGAGAGTCGAGGTATCATATCGGTAAATGGTCATGAAATCGATCCCGTTTCCAGAGATGGTGGAATTACTCATGAGTATCAATTTAGAATTGCCAAATCCTGTTACTTCTCCCTGCATAACATTGCTAAGATTCACCTTTTTCTCTGTATCTCCTCTGTCCCCTCTCTTGCCCTCCCACACCTCCCCTGCTCCCCTAACCACCTTTGCCCCTTCTCCCTAGCTGCCCCACACACCTGGAACTCCCTCCCTGCCCACATCTGCCTTGCCCCCTCCCTTCATACCTTCAGATCCCTCCTCAAGACGCACCTCTTCCGCTCTGCCCTCCCTGACCTCTTGCTCCCCTCACCTAACTCCTGCTGATACCCTCCATCTAGTACAATCTGTTACCTGAGATCTGTGTACTCATATCCTCACCACACGGACCAACCAGCCATCACTCTCAATGTAACCAAGCCAAACGCATGCACCTGGGACCTCGCATCTTCATGAATGTTACACTCCTTGTCTCTCCCTCAGTTCCCCTTCCTTTGACTCCCCCCCCGCCCCCCCGGGGTCTCTCAGGTTGTAAGTCCTAGGGCAGGGACCGTGTTTATTCAATTACTTTGTAAAGTGTCAGGTACATTGCTGGTGCTATATAAATGGTTAATAATAATAATAATAATAATAATAATAATAATAGTCATTAATTTCCTTGACCCATTTCAGTCAAGATTTCGCTCCGGCTATGGTACAGAGACGGCATTGGTGGCCTTGGTGGACGATCTCCGCCAGGAGATGGATGCAGGACGTTCTACACTTCTGGTCCTGCTAGATCTCTCAGCCGCATTTGACACAGTGGACCATGGGCTGCTGGTGAGACGGTTGCGTGACCTGAGTGTCTGGATGGGACTGTCCTTGGGTGGTTCCAGTCATTCCTCTTGGGAAGGACCCAGCGGGTTGTCTTGGGGGCAGAGACTTCTAGACCCTGGTCCCTGGATTGTGGCATTCCACAAGGTTCAATCTTGTCTCCATACAGCCCCTGGGGGATATCGTGAGAGGGTTTGGTGTGCGTTGCCACCAATATGCTGATGACACCCAGCTTTACCTCTCCTTTTCAAATGACCCAGGTCCTGCCGTCTCTGTGCTGTCCCAGTGTCTGGAGGCCATTGCGAAGTGGTTATGGCAGAGCAGACTGAGGTTCAATCCTGATAAGACAGAGGTCATGGTAGTGGGTAGAGCAGGGGAGGTGTTGACCCCCCCTTGTGGAGGGAGTGCATTCCGCTGTGGCCCAACAGATGCGGAATCTGGGGATGTTATTGGATTTGGGTCTCTGCCTGGATCAGCAGGTGGAGGTGGTGGCAAAGGTGGCTTTCCACCAGCTGTATCTGGTGCGGAGGCTGCACCCGTACATCTCCAGATCTGACCTGGCCACTTTGATCCATGCTTTCATCACCTTGAGGCTGGACTACTGTAACGCGCTTTACATGGGGCTTCCCTTGATGCTGGCCCAGAGGTTGCAGGTAGTGCAGAATGCGGCAGCCCGTCTCTTAACAGGGATGGGTCAATGTGAGCACATGACACCTGTGCTCTGTGTGCTTCACTGACTGCCTATAATGTACCAAGCCAAATTCAAGGTGTTGACGTTGATCTATAAAATCCTGTATGGTCTTGGCCCTGGATATCTCAGGGACTGCCTCACCTTCCGCGATTCGGGGTGACCCCTTTGGTCCACTGGGAGTGCTTTCTTGGAGGTCCCCCGCATAAGAGGGGGGCACAATGGAGAGGGCATTCTCGGTGGCAGGGCCATGGTTGTGGAACTCCCTCCTGAAGGAAGCCTGCCTGGCCCCAAGTCTGCTGGCCTTTTGGCGGGCCTGTAAGACATGGCTGTTCTCCCAGGCCTTCAGAGGTGAGGAGGGAGGGGTGAGTTAAATTAGGGTAAATGGGGTTTTTAAACTTGTTGAATATTGTAATTTTAAAAGGTGATTTAAAAGTGTTTTAGTATATACTGGAAGCTGTCCCAAGATGCTGTTGGCATGAGGGGGCGACATATAAATATAACTAACTAACTAACTAACTTAATTAATTAATAATTTAGCTGCTCATTTCAGCCCTAATTCCAACAATTGAGCTACCATTCTCTTTAGAAGGTCCTCAGCTCCTCTGCTGAACCAGCTATCATGTGGGCTTTGGTCTGTACACCTGCAACCTCTTCACTCATGCTGTTATCTGGACAGCAACACTGTGTCCAATTTTTGGGATCTGATGGAAGGTTGTAATTGGCCAGCGCATGCACATGGGATCCATGCCATGGCCTTAAATTCCCCCTTCCTCATCACTGAGGCCACTTTTAGATGAGTGGTCAGGTAAGTGTGTTCTGCAATGCACCACTAGGAGAAACCGTGCAGGATGTGTTTACACACTCCAGAAGTGGCCGCCCATTGTAGGAATTGGTGCGCGTGACCTCTTTAAATGCGCATTCTGGAAACCTCACAGAAGCCTTACATTTTGAGTGATCCTGACTCCATTAAAATCAATTTCAATAGTCTCATTGACTGCTGGGGAATGAGGCTTACACTCTTACTATGAAGCCATTATTCTACCTTTTTAAATATGGGTAGGCAGAATTTACTACGCATCTTGTAACTTTAGATGCTGTAATTCAGCAGGGTACTATTATCATCAATTGAGAAGCATTGCTTTGCAAGAACTTAGTGCTGAACTAAACAATTGCAGTGAAAGTTGTTTCTGTTGGAAATAGACAATTCGCCTGTGCTCATGTGATGTGTAAATGTACCAGCTTTTTCAGTATTTTTCCTAGTTCGCATTGAGAAATTGCCATTTTTCGGTTCTTCTGGTAAATCTTCCTAGGCAGGAGCAGTTACACACCATGTAACGTTCCTTGCATGTTTCTTATCTTTGCTGCTTTCAGCTTGTGTACAATTGCAAGTTCACTATATAGTAGGAAGTTCAGTTCCCCCGGTATTTGATACTGCCGGTATTTTGCTGTACCGGCAGTATCGGATTAATCCAGTTATTGGGGGTACCGGTGCCAGTTCCCCCATGCCGGATTTGTTTACATTGCGGCCATTGAAATGAATGGCCGTAATGTAAAAGAAAGAATTTTTTCCCCCCCCTCCCTTGTCCAGGCTGCGCAGGTGGAAGGGGGGACACCCCCCACCCACCCTGCCCAGCCTGGATTTTTAAAGAATTTTTTTTTAGCCGAAGTCCTTGCTAGTGTGGGCTCCAGGGCGCTGCCGTGCCGGCAGCGGCAACCCGAAGCCCACACCAGCAGGTACTAGGGTGATCCCTGTGGTGGGGGGTGGTTTAACACCCCCCCCATCCCAGGGATCACCCTACCCCTCCACCCGGAGATCACCTACCTTTTGCACTACAGGAAGCGGCGAATTCATGGCGGTCCGGTGGCTTCAGCACTGGCTGGCTTCAGCGCTTGACTAGGCCTTCCGGGGAACTCCTGGAAGTTCCCCGGAAGGCCTAGTCAAGTGCTGAAGCCATCCAGTGCTGAAGACGCCGGACCGCCATGCAGCTGCCGCTGCTGCCACCGCCCAGAGCACAAAAGGTAGGTGATCTCTGGG
>QEPC01000102.1:1200511-1223844 GCA_003113815.1 Sphenodon punctatus
GTTCCCCATTGAAATCAATGGAAAAATACCAGTACCGGTATACCTGTTCTAATCCGGTAAACCGGGTTTTTGAGAACTGGTATCCAGTAAATCCGGTATCAGTTTTTTTGGGTGAAGTCCCACCCCTACATAGCTTTCATCATTTCTCCTTCCTCTTCCTCTTCCCTGTCAATCCTCATCGATGGGGTCACCATCCTTCCCATCCCCCAAGCCCATAACTTAGGCTTCATCTTTGACTCACCCCTTTCTTTTAAACCCTATATCAACTCTGTTGCCAAATCCTGTCACTTCTCCCTCCATAACATTGCCAAGATTCACCCTTTTCTTTTTGTCTCCTCTGCCAAAACCCTTCTTCATGTCCTGGTCATCTCTCGCCTGGACTACTGTAACCTCCTTCTCACTGGCTTCCCCCGCTCTCACCTTTCTCTCCTTATCTCCGCCCAAAACTCTGCTGCCAGGGTCATCCACCTCGCCCGTCACTTTGACCACGTGCAGTCCCTCGTCTCCTCTCTTCATTGGCTCCCCCTTCCTGAATGAATCCTGACCAAGCTCCTAGTCTTCACCTATAAAGCTCTTCACAACCTTGCTCCCCCCTACCTCTCTGCACTAATTTCCCTCCATATTCCAATCTGTGAAAACCGCTCCTCCTCTGTCCCCTCTCTTGCCCTCCTATGCCTCCCCTGCTCCCCTAACCACCTTAATCTTTTCTCCCTATCTGCCCCCATGCCTGGAAATCCCTCCCTGCCCACATCCGCCTTGCCCCCTCCCTTCGTACCTTCAAATCCCTCCTCAAGACCCACCTCTTCCACTCTGCCTTCCCCGACCTCTTGCTCCCCTTACCTAACTCCTGCTGATACCCTCCTTCCAGTACATTCTGTTACCTGAGGTCTGTGTACTCATATCCTCATCACATGGACCAACCAGCCATCATTCTTGATGTAACTAAGCCAAGCACGTGCACCTGGGACCTCACATCCTCGTGAATATTACACTCCTGTCTCTCACTCTGTTCCCCTTCCTTCATCTCCCCCCTCCCTGTCTCTCAGAATGTAAGCCCTAGGGCAGGTACTGTGTCTATTCAATTACTTTGTAAAGTGCCAGGTACATTGCTTGTGCTATATAAATGTTTGTTTAATAATAATAATAATAATAATCAAAAAGGTATTATTTATTTATTTATTTATTTTATTATTGTTCCTTATTTTGGCCCTTGTAAATTATGTTTTGATTGCTGTATTTTAAGAGCTAGCTGTTGGTTTCTGCATTCTGATGCCAGAAATTGACAAAGTACCAGATTTCAAAAAATGCCAGAGACTAAAGGTAATTGCTGAAAATACCAAAAAAGTGATGAAAATACCAGAAAGTGATGAGAAATTAGACAATCACAGGCCCTGATCTCAACAACATCAGAATAATGGATTTAATGGATAGTGAGGAAATAGCAGTGGACAGTTGTAAGTAGGGCTGTAGAGGAATGTTGCAGCGGTAGCTATTTCCACCGGAAACAGTGTTTCCGCAATTAGTGGTATGGCATGGCAGAAGTTTTCATTCTGCTAGTTTCATTCCGCTACTTCTGCAGTTCCGCTAATTTCATTCCGCTACTTCCACAGGTTTTGCAAAATAGTGGAAACATGACATTTCCACTACTTCCGCCATTCCACCAGTGCCACAAAATAGTGGAACAGCAGTTTTCCGACAGTTTCCGACAATTCTGTCATTTTTCCAATAGTTTCTGAATTTGCAGAATGCCGGCGGAATTAGCGGAATGTCAGCAGAAAAGCCGCGGTGTGGTACGGGCAATTCCGAAATGGCGGAATGGAATCACGGCTCGGTAACAGCTGCTGCCACATCAGCCCTAGTAGTAAGTGGTCCCAAAAGATAGCTATTTCCCAACAGTATGAGAACAGTTGTTCTTACCTCAGCACTACTGAAATCTTTCCCTTAATATTTAAGTTGCAGTAGTAGGCACTGTAAATAGCATTTTAGAGTCTCGTTTTCTGAATAACAAAAGAAATCCTTTTTATATGAAAAATGACCAATTGGGTTGCATTTCGGTTAGCTTCTGAAACAGAGTTGAACTTAGGTTGACACTTCACATATTAAATTTTTAGCCCAGAATTATTAATATTTATAATGAAGATGAATATTTGAAAAAAACCTAGTGTTTGTAATGGAAATGCTCATAGATTCCTTATTATAGCAAAGCATAAAGCACCATAATCCATCACGGTTTTGACGCAGCACTTTAACAGTGGGTGAGCCAGAGGCAGTTAAAGTCCCATCTTGTCCTATTTTATGGGATGAATTTCAAGACTTGTCACCCTCGGAAGTGGGGGAAGCTCTTGGGACTGTTCGAGCCACCTAGTGTGAATTAGATCCATGCCCGTCCTGGCTGTTGAATGTCAACGGGAGACATTAGGGCTGTTGCTGGCTGGGATAGTCAATGCCTCCCTCAGGGAGGGCAGGGTGCCGGACTGCCGCAAGGAGGCAGTGGTGCAGCCCTTGCTCAAGAAGCCTTCATTGGATGTTGAGGTCCTGGCCAGTTATTGGCCGGTCTCTAACCTCCTCTTTTTAGGGAAGGTTATTGAACGGGTGGTGGCTCGACAGCTTCAGGAGCATCTGGACCTGGTAAATTACCTTCGTCCCTCACAGTCTGGCTTTCGTCCGGGTTATGGCATGGAGACTGCGCTTGTGGCCTTGGTCGAGGACCTCTTCCGAGAGTTCGACCAGAATCATTCGACCCTGTTGATTTTGTTATATCTCTCAGCTGCACTTGATACCATTGATCATGAGTTGTTGGTGACTCTGCTGCGGGACCGGGCAGGGATAAGTGGAACTGTTCTTGAATGGTTCCGCTCTTTCCTGGCTGGGAGAACTCAGTGTGTGGTGCTGTGTGATTATTAATCTTCTCCCCAGGGCCTCATGTGTGGAGTTCAGCAGGGTTCCATCTTATCCCTCTCCTGTTCAATGTGTATATGCAGCCTTTGGGGGAGGTGTCAGAGAGTTTGGTGTAAGGTGTCATCAATATGCTGATGACACCCAATTATATCTCTGTTTTTCATCAGACCCAGGTCCGGCAGCTTACCCAGCGTTTGTCAGCTGTGGAGGAATGAATGAGGGCAAGCTGCTTGAAGGTAAATCCTGACAAGATGGAGGTGATGGTTGTGGGGAAAGTCAGGGGAGTAATGCCCCTCATCAATGATGGGGTCCATCCTCCACTAGTATCTCATGTCTGTAGTCTGGGGGTGCTCCTAGATCCACAGCTCCACCTGGATGTCCAGGTGGTGGCTGTGGCGAAGGGTGCGTTTTGCAAACTACATCTGGTACATCAACTTTTTATTTATAAATATTTTTAAAAAATTTATAAAGATTTTTTAGCTGACGCCTCATGCCTTCGGCATCTCAGGGCAGCTTACAATAACAATAACAATGAAATTCATAAAACAATATTTAAAAAACAACATCATCAAAGAATTTAAAAAACAGTCCCGATATCCACCCCCCACATCCCTCATACCCTCAACTACCCAACCCTCTCCTCCTCCCCTCCAAAGGCCTGGGCGAACAGCCAGGTCTTGCAGGCTCGACAAAATGCCAGCAGACCTGGGGCCAGGTGGGCTTCCTCCAGGAGGGAGTTCCAAAGTTGCGGCCTGGCCACAGAGAACTCCCTCTCCATTGTAGCCCCCTGTCTCACCTGGGGGACCTCCAAGAAGGCACCCCCAGTGGACTGAAGGGTTTGCTCTGAGGCACGGAGGGTGAGGCGGTTCCCGAGGTAAGAGGGGCCCAGACCGTGCAGGGCTTTATCGATCAATACCAACACCTTGAAACTGGTTCGGTACGCTATAGGCAGCCAGCGCAGAGCACAGAGCACTGGTGTTATGTGCTCCCATCGCCCAGTCCCCAGAAGGAGATGGGCTGTCGCATTTTGCACCAGCTGTAGCCTCTGAACCAGAAACAAAGGAAGCCCCATGTAGAGCGCATTGCAGTAGTCCAGCCTCGAGGTGATGAAGGCATGGATAAGGGTGGCCAGGTTGGGCCTGGAAATGTATGTGCTCAGCCTCTGCACCAGATACAGCTGGGGGAAGGTGGTCTTAGCCACTGCCTCCATCTGCCGATCCAGACAGAGACCTGAGTCCGACACCACCCCCAGACTCTGAACCTGCTGGGCAACTGTCAGGGATGGGTCTTGAACTCATGACCCTGGGGTGCTGAGGTACCATTCTAGCACCCTGCACCACTGGGTGGGTCTATAAATGCCCTGGGTTTTCTCCCTCTGGTGGGGATGTTCCCTGTATGCTGTGCCGCCCCCAGATGTAGCCGGTTACCTTAGTCCTGCCCCCCCGGCTTCCTGATTGGCCACAGGAAGTATTTAAGTCTTGGTGTGGCCACAGGAAGCCGGTGGAGCAATGTCTCACACCTGCTCTGAGGTTTATGTATGATCTTGTAGCAAGTGCCTCTTCTCCTGCTGTGTGTTTGCCCTGTCTCCCCTCTAATCTGCATATGCTCCCCCAGATTTGGCTCTCTAGCCCCTTGTCTCTTGTTCCCTATTCTTCCCCTCATCTTTGTTGCTCCCCTGCTCCCGTTCCCTAGCCCCTTGTCTCTTGTTCCCTGTTGATCCCTTCATCCCTGTTGCTCCCTTGCTCTGGTTCCCTAACCCCATGTCTTTTGCCCCCCTGTTGTTCCCTGCATCCCTGTTGCTTCCCCAGCTCTGGTTCCCTAGCCCCCCGTCTCTTGCCCCCTGTTGTTCCCCTTGTCTCTAGTGCTTCCCCAGCTCTGGTTCCCTAGCCCCTTGCTCTTGCTCCCTGTTGCTCCTTTCAGCTCCTTTCATTCTTTTTGATCCCTGCTCCGGTTCCCTAGCCCTTGTCTTGTGTTCCCTGTTGCTCCCCTCATCCTTGATGCTCCCCTGCTCTGGTTCTCTACCCCCCCTGTCTCTTGCCCCCCTGTTGCTCCCTGCATCCCTGTTGATCCCCCAGCTCTGTTTCCCTAGTCCCCCATCTCTTGTCCCCTGTTGTTCCCTTTGTCCCTGGTGTTCCCCCAGCTCTGTTTCCCTAGCCCATCAGCTCTGGTTCCTTGCTGTTCCCCTCGTCCCCATTGGTCCTCCCGCTCCGGTTCACTAGCCCCTTAGCTCTTGTCCCTTGTTATTCCCTTGTTCCCTATGGTTCCCCTTTCTTCCCCAGCTCTAGTCCCCGATCACCCAATCCATGGGACTCCCCCTGTTCCTCGTCATTACCTATTGCATTTCTCTCTCCCTTTGGTCTGCTCCTTGACCTCAATGATGAATCAGACCCTCTCTGATGTAGGCTTCTAGGCCTCAAGATGAGAACAGGCTCTGGAGATTCCGAGATGCTCTGTGAGGTCTTTCCCCCCTACATCATTCCATAGGCTCCCCTCCTTGGAGTCTCTCCCCTTCCTTCCCCGTCCTGGTCCCCCTGATACCCTGGCCTCATGACAGCCTTCCTTTTCCATCCTTGGGGATTAGGCCCTTCCCTACCTTGGCCCCTCCCGGTACCCTGGCCCCGTGAAAGCAACAGGAGGATGGACAAGGGGGGCTAGAACCTCCCCCACCTTCCCCACCACCATCACTTCCGTCTTATTGCTGTAGACTTGGACCGTATTTCTCGAACTTGGACCTGGCCACAATCATCCATGCTTTTATTACCTCAAGATTAGACTACTGTAATGTGCTCTACATGGGGCTATCCCTTGGTGATGGTCCAGAGACTGCAGCTGGTGCAGAATGCGGCAGTTCGTCTCCTGAAGGGAATGGGCTGACGCGAGCACATTACTCCAGTGTACTGGCTGCCAATAGTCTTCCGGGCCCAATTCAAGGTGGTGTTTTTGACTTTTAAAGTCCTAAATGGCCTGGGTCCCACCTACCTGCAGGACCGCCTCACCCTCCAGATCTTGGATCAGCCTCTGCGGTTGGCTGTGAGCACCCTCCTTGAGGTCTCCCGGGTTTCCCAGGTGTCAACCATGAGGAGGGCGTTTTCGGTGGCCACACTGCAGCTGTGGAATTCCCTCCCATTGAAGGTCCACCTGGCCATTGACCTCCCCTCTTTCCATAGACAGTGTAAGACCTGGCTGTTCCACCAGACCTTTGACGAGAGAGATGGGATGAGGTGGGTTGGGTTAGGGTGGGGTTTTATTGTTTTGGTGTTGGGTTATTTTAATGTGGGGTTAAAATGTTGATTTTAATGGATTTTAATATATGTTTTAAAATTTTGTTAGCTGCCCCGAGATGCTTGTAGCAGGAGGGGGTGGCATACAAATATAATTATAAATAAATAAATAAATAAATAAATAAATAAATAGTAATTCAAGTGCAACATTTTGAAAACATGATAAATGAGGCAATATACATCTTGTACATTTTCCTTTATGATGTAAACTCTGTGGGGTTCACAAGATTCCATTCTATCGTCCAGTGGCCTTAGTTTTGGCAAGGCTCTAGAGGGAATGGACACCATTATTTAATCTCAATATGTTGATGACACACAGGCTTCTATCTGCTTTGACCCTGACCTGTCCTGGACTGTTTGCGTGCTTAGCCAAGATTGTTGAAAAAAATAAAAAAAAGTTAATGTAGATAAAACTGGAGCAATATTAGTAAGGGAAACATTATGAGTGGGTTTAGTATCCTAGAAAGTCTCCATATTGAGAGGGATACATGTAGATAAGGTCCAGAATTTAGAAGCAACTCTAGATCATTCTTCACTTTGGAGACCCAGGTGAGGATGGTGATAAGAAGATGTTTCTTTAACCTCTTGTAAAACAGTGGTACATTTCATTCTTTCTGGAGTGGACCATCAGAAAATATTTCACGTTTTCTCTAGTATAGGGCTGAGATGAGAGAAGTGTTCCTGTTTTGAAGGGAAATACACACCTTCCAGGAGTGCTTGCAAGTCTCTGTCAATACGTCTGCAGTTTTGAGTGATTTTGTGCTTCTGCGATTTTTTGGGTGTGTGTGTGTGTGTCTTTTTATCACTTTCTGGGAGTTTTTGTCACTTTCCAGGAGTTTTTGTCACTTTTCATCACTTCCGGGACTTTGTCACTTTCCATGAATCCTTTGACAGTTTTAAGGCAGTTTTAGTTATTTCCAGCTTTTTCCCAGCGATTAGAAGGCACGTTTTCGGGCACAGACTGTGGTCCAACTGCTGCCACCCCGGGATGGGTTTGTACTGGGCCCACATCTGGTGGGCCCAGAACAAATGTGACACCGTTACGCTGGCCCAGCTGGACCAAAGTGGGCCCTACTGGACCAGTGTCATGTTTTTGAACACCCCATCTGCAGCTCCCAGTCTCTGGGGTGACTGCTTCCTGCGGGGCTCTGCCCCACTTCCTTCACTTTCAGTAAATCAGCAATCCCCGAATCCCTCCAGCCAGAGCTATATGCGAGGAAGAGATAAAGTGGTTCAAATTATATCTTTTATTGGACTAACTTTTGGTGGAAATAAGCAAGCTTTTGGGCCACACAGGGCCCTTCCTCAGGCATGTAGCATAGCCAGTAGAAATATTTAAGATGAGCAATTGTAGAGCAGGTATATATGAGGGGGCATGGAAAGGGGGGAGTGGATAGAACAAGGTGGAAAGGGGGGTAAAGAGAGATTCCAGACATTTAAACAGCTGTAAAATTATATTCCATAATCAAAGCCCCTCCAGTTTACAAGAAGAGTTAAGGCTTTTACAAATTCAATCATATACTGAAAAGGATGGAAATTGCAAGTTAAGGCTTCTGCCTTAACTTCCGTGCCATGTTAGCAGTAAAGATATTGTACAGTGCTCACAACTTAGACTCCATTCACACACACTTTTCCTTTGCCTTTCAGCTGCAATCCTCTTCCTCTTTACAGGTTGGGGGCAACACTGAAGCTGGGGACAGGAGGGTGTGAGCTGGGCGCTCATTCCCTCAGTTTCGTCTTTAAGTAAGAGAGAACTTAGGAGTTTTGACTCCCACCCCTTCTCCTCTAATCTACTTGGTCCCAGTCCAATAACAAAGAACTTGAGACTCCTGGCTTCCAGTCTCTCCACCCCACTCTAATCCAGTAGGCTGCACTTCCTTCGCAGGCAACTCAATAGTCCTGGTTCCAAGCCAGTTCTCCTCTCCCCTTCTCTCAACCTTGTAACAGACAACCCAGGAGTCCTGGGTCCAAGTTGACCCTCTAGCCCTGTAGCCCCCACTCCCCTCACAGAGAACTAAAAAGTCCTGGGAAATACAGTGTTTGTCTGTATGTGTCATATGGAACAGAAGCGTGTGTGTAGAATGACACACACACAAACAAACAAACAGGAGAGGAAATGGAATAACAGGGAGGGAGACTATTGGGAATCAAAGGATAGGGAGTCAGCGATGGTAAGTGGGTAAAACGTGCTTCCTCAGATATCCCATCAGTCTTCTGAATCAGTTATTTCACTCAGAACTTTATTATTGCAATTATTTCTAATTCCTCCTATCATTCCACCCACTTACTTAATCCTGCACACTCTTTGTATTTTTCTAACCATTCCACTTATTGCATCTGGTGCCTTCCTCATCATTTCACACTCTCTTGCCTTCCCTATGTACTTGGTGGATGACAATAGTATTTATTTAGAAATTGGCATTGCTGTTGCCTCCATTCCTTCAAATGGCCATTCCATTTTATTAATTTCAATGCACAGCCTACTTAGTTTTAATTAAACATTTGTATATGACTGTACCCAGCTTCACTGTGCTCTGGGAGAGCAATGGAGATGAGTGGGTAAGAGGAGCGGTTGTGAGCCATTAGTCAGCTGTCTCATTCTCCCCAACTGAAATTAAAGGATAGAGGGAAAAGAGGCGGTCAGGGACCAGCTCATGCCCTCCTGTCCCCAGCTTCAGTGTTGCCCCCAACCTGCAAAGAGGAAGAGGTTTGGGGCTGAAAGAGGAAGGCAAAGTGTGCGTGAATGGAGCCCAAGTTGTAAGTGAGCACAATATATGAGACTGAACAAGGTCTTTACTGCTAACATGGAACAGAAGTTAAGGCAGGAGCCTTAACTTGCAATTTCCATGCTTTTTAGTGCCAGGCCCGGCAGTCTCGGTGCTTACTCAGTGTCTGGCAGCTGTGGGAGACTGGATATGGGCTAATGGACTGCGACTGAATCCTGACAAGACGGAGGTGATGTTAGTGGGTAATTCGATGGAGATGGCGACCCCCTCGGTTGAGGGGGTTTGCCCTCCACTGACTTCCCAACTGCGGAAACCTGGGTGTGCTCCTCGATGCAGAGCTCCGCCTGGATCTCCAGGTAGAGGCTGTGGGGAGGAGTGCCTTTCGCCAGTTACATCTGGTGCGGTGGCTATGGTTGCTGGTTTCGGTTCTGGATCTGACCATGATCATCCATGCTTAGACTACTGTAACACGCTCTACGTGGGGCTACCTATGGTGACGGCTCGGAAGCTGCAGCTGGTGCAGAATGCGGCGGCTCAGCTCCTGGTGGGGCACCGAGCACATTACACCAGTGCTCCGATCTCTGCATTGGCTGCCAATAGTCTTCTGGGCCCAATTCAAAGTGTTGGTTTTGACCTATTAAGCCTTACATGGTCTTGTCCCTGCCTATTTGCGAGACCGCCCCACTCCCTGGGTTCTGGACCAGCCCCTGCGGTCATCTGGGGGCACCCTGTTGGAGTTCCTCGGGTATCCTGGGGTGCCATGTAGGACAGGGCATTCTCGGTGGCTGCATCGCACCTTTGGAACTCCCTTCCAGTGGGGGCCCGTCTGGCCCCAGACCTCCCGGGTTTCCATAGGAACTGTAAGATCTGATTGTTCCATCAAGGGTTTGGCGAGGGAGAAGGGTGAGGGTGGTGGGTGCTGGGTGTTAAGGGTTTCTTTCTCTCCATTTTTATTGTTTGTTTTTGGTATTTAATGTTTTTATATATTTTATATTGTATTTTGATTGATTGATTTGTTAGCCGCCCGGGACTGCCTGTGGCAGGAGGGGCGGAGTATACATTTTAAAAATAAATAAAAAAATACATAATTTAATTTGCAAGAGCCTTCACTTTTCTTGTAAACCATTTAAAAAAAATTATTATGGACTATCCCAAGTTTTTTGTTAAATACAATGAAATTGAGACATTTTGGCCTGCTGGCTTGGTAGAATGCTGAGTAGCGTAACCACTATGGTAACAGGGCTTAGGGGAGGTTAAGATAGAAGAGCTGCTCCCTTCAGTTTAGAAGGCTGTTACTTCCTTCAAATAACAAACAAGTTGAAGCTGGATTTTTACTGGTAGCGTCCTGCTTTACTAAGAATACAACAACTTTGGTTTGGTTTAAGTATTTCAAAATTTGAAAAACTGCTCTCTATGATATCTCTAGCTCATGCCTTGTACAGGAGTCTTCCACTCTACTCCCCACTGTCAGAGCTCTTTTCCTTGTGCAACACTGACCATTCTGCTTTCTATAAGGACCTCCCCCTGTACAGGACCCCCTGGCTAGTTCACACCTTGTACCTGCTGTGCTGGATCAGATCAGAATGACCTTCAGTTGTCTCCCTTCCACAGGCCTTGATTTCCTCCTCTCCCCACCAGATCAGCTCTAAACATGGCTGACCAGTCACTCACACTGCCCCCTGGGAGGTGCAGTTCCCTCTCTTTCCCCAGCATTGATAGGCTCTGGCAAGCAATGCCTGCTGAGTTGTAGTCCCCAGTATTCAAGTTTGTTTACCAGTCTCTGCATTACACATAGAATGCTCGCAAGCACTCCACACTCAGGATGGTCTCCAAAGGCTAATATTGAATTTTCAAGATGTCATAATTTAAACTACTAACCGTATTTACAAAACGTAAACCAGAAGGCACCCTCTGGCAGCCTCCTTGAATTTTTTAAAAGGCTTACACCTCCTCCCAACCAACACAAAACCCCTTTACTTTGCCGAGATTGAGATGGTTTAACTTTTGAAAAAACAGGCTTCAAAGTGTAGCTTTCAAACTGTGATATCTCAGCTGTTATCCAATGGATTTGGCTGGACTTTGGATAGGTTTAACCGCTTGCTCAAGTGATTCCTCACAACAACTTTCACAATCCTAACTGTAATCCTGTCAATTTTATATTGAATAGAATGTTCAGGCATTATAATGGAGCATGCAATATGACTTCTTCCTGACCAGCCAGTGAGTTCTTGGCTAAGATAGGATTTGAACCCCGACCCTTTCAAGTCCAACATATTCACTAGGTTGCACTGGTTTTCAATATATATCAACTCTTGTGTGTGTGTGTTTTTTTAAATGTTGTCATGTCAATATTTCAAAAAAATTCTGCAACTTTCCAAAACTGCATTTTCACCATAATTTTGTCTCAATTAACATTTCAAATCACTTCCTGTTTTACCTGCTAACTTTTCAGGAGGGAAAAAATGAGATATAAAAATATACTGGTTAAGAGGCATGTGAGGATTTTATTCTGCTCCTTATGGTGGTGGCAAATGATGGGTTCACGATGACATTGTGCTAATAATTGACAGGAACATCATGCCAGACCTTTATGAGTAGCTTGACATACGTCATTAATAGCAGGAAAAACAGGCTTCCAGTGTCCTTAAAAGTCATTAGATACAGCCTTTACTTCCTTATGACAGATTCCTGCCAGTTTGCTCTCAGTTTGGCATGTGACAGGCATTCAAAATAAGTAATTTCTGTCCACTTTTTATTTTTTGCTTTTGATGGATCCTTTCCATTAAATCACAAGTGGTTTTATACATATTCATCTTCAAGAGCACAGCACCTGCATTCTGTTAGTAGTTTCCCATCTAAAAGTAAACTGGATTATTGCAACGGACTCTATGTGGGGCTACTTATGGTGACGGTTTGGAGACTGGTGCAGAATGCGGCAGCCCGTCTCCTTACGGGGATGGGCTGCCAGGAGCACATTACACTGGTGCTCCATTCTCTTCACTGGCTGCCTATAGTCTTCCAGGCCCTATTCAGGGTTTTGGTTCATACCTATAAAGCTCTATATGACCTAGGCCTCACCTATCTGTGGGATCACCTCACTCCCCAGACTCTTGATCAACCTCTGCGGTCTGCCAGATGTGCCTGTTTCAAGGTCCCCCGGTATCCAGGCTGGCGACTATGGAGAGGGTGTTCTTGGTGGCCGTGCCTAGACTGTGGAACTCCTTACCAGTGGAGGATCAGAGGGCTCTGAACCTCTCCTCCTTTTGTTGAGACTGCAAGACCAGGCTGTTATGCCAGGCTTTTGGTGAAGAGTTGTGGGGGGATTGGGAGGGAGTTTGCATTTTTTACTTCCCCTGATGTTCCTATTGTGACTGAGGTTTTACTCTTTTATTGTTATGTATTTATTTTTATTTATTGCATTTATATTATTGTGTTTTTTTACATTTTTATAAACTGTTAGCTGCCCGAGCTGCTTTGCAGGTGGGGCGGGGTACAAGTTCTAAAAATTAATTAAATAAATAAATAAACAAATAAACAAACAGCAGATAGCCAGTTACCCAAAAATATGGCTTAAAAATAAAAAAATAAAATAACTTGCATAATGCCAACAAGACTTGAAGTTATTGCAGGTATAAGGGACAAAACAAAAAAACAAAACAAAACAAAAGCCAACAAAACCAAATACACTTTTTCCACCTCTGAAATTCTCATTTTGGAATTATTATTTTATAAATTTTTCTTTTAGGCCCAGTCCTGAAAAGACCTGTGGAGAGGTTTGATTTTGATCACTGTGGGTATTTTCAGACATGACAGGCCTCAGGGCCACCACGCTGAATTCCGGACTGGGATCATTCCCCGATCCTGCTCAGTGATGAGGCCAACCGTCCTTCAGACATGCCAGCTGGGAATCAGGGAGGGGGCGGAGCCAGAACAGGGGTGTACAGCATGCCATGTAGCTGCATGGCCCGACCCCCCCACACTCCCACAGCTGCCCACCATCAGGGAGACAATTTTGGCTCTGCAGCCGGCCACAGGGCCGAAACCTTGGTTAGCTTTGATTTGGCCACAGGGTTGAAACATTGGCTAGCTTGGTTAGCCGGGTGCTCACTGTGGTGAACATCTGATCAGTGGCCGGTATCAAACAGATGTTGTGGTTCAGTGGGGTTCACTGTGATCATGTAACATCTGAAAATACCCTGTGTTTTCACATTGGCATTAACATGGCTGCCCATTGTGGATAAAATGAGGCATATGCTTATCTCTTTACAGGAATGGGCCTTAGTCTGTACCCTCTTTTGACCATGGTCTGATGAACAAGGTGCTGTCCCCTTAAGTGGGAGTGACCGTTATTCACAATCCAACCCTTTTCTAGGTGATTTTAAAGGCAAGCAGGCTAACTACTCCAGGTGGTCTGCTACAGACTGTGTAGCAGAATGAACTTTCACAAGGCAGACTTGTAAAGGGAGCTGTCCATAGTACTGAGGTGAGAGCTAAGGGAATGGGGAGTTGTCCATGGCACTGGGGGGAAAATTAAGGCAATAGTAAGGAATCTTCACCTCCCAGGGGTCATTTTGAAAATTAGTACAAACTTTGATGGCCACATAGAAGTTGAGAGCAAGTGTGCTCAGAAAGCAAAGACTTCATTTTGTGGACCTGTGTCATGGGTGATGGAGAAAACCCCAATAATTTGTTTTGTCCTATAGTACCCTCTGCCATCTTGGACAATATTAAAGAGTTTATAACCTATAGCTACCCCGTCATGCTAGGAATGCTTGCTTTACCTTTTAATATTAGACAGACTCTGGTTCTCCTCTGTTAGATAAGCCCTACCTTTGAAGATTACCTTGTTTACAAGAGGATTCCTTTAGCTCAAGAATACAATGTTTCGATCTAGATAAAGATACTTCTAAACCTCCCTAATTCCTTTTTATCTGAACTTAGAAGTGAATTGTCTCTTCTTTAAATAATGAGTTTGAGAGTTATGTGGTAATGGTCCTAAAGTGCGCAGATGCGACAAAACATATATGGGCCCTCCGCCCAAGGATTTCTGAATAAAAGTATAGTGCTCTTTGTTAGGGCGCGCTCAGGATTCCCTGATCCTAGAGGCCCACAACGCGTTGTGTAAATCTGCTGAATAAAGAGTATTTGCTGTTTGCAGCTGCAGCCTCCTTGTTTCAGATCTTTACCCACAGAAAATCCTCGTCATGGGTCTGTCCCCTATCCTTGTGTACATGCCTTCATCTCTTCTCCCTTACCCATAACTCAGTCTTTCAGTACTAGAGGGGAATTAAATGGATCTGGGGGCTAGATTCAAGGGGCTGGAAAGGAGCCAAATAAAAACTAGTCATCTGCCACATTTGGACCTAAGGATCCCCATAATTGAAAGGAAAAGGATTAATTTCCCCAAGAGTGGAAGAAAAGACCATGAGGATGTGCCTACAAGGCAGGACTTGATTACAATCACACATAGACAGTCTTTATTTCTTTGTTCTCTACTACTCCATACATAGCTAACACAAAACAAGCAAAAAATAAAAAAGTTCTCTACTCCTTCCCAACCTTCAAATCCCTCGTAAAACCCCATGCTGATGACACCCAGCTGTACCTCTCTTATTCATCAGACCCAGGCCCAGCAGTCTCAGTGCTTACCCGGTGTTTGTCAGCTGTGGGGGACTGGATGAGGGAGAGTTACCTTTGGTTGATTCCCAACAAGATGGAGATGATGGTTGTTGGAAAAGCTGGGGGAGTGATGGCTCCCATCATTGATGTCGTCCCCGTCCACCTGCCCTGGTGTCTCAGGTCCATAGTCTTGGGGTGCTCCTAGACCCACAGCTCCACCTGGATGTCCAGATGACGGCTGTGGTGAAGGGTGCATTTCGCCCATTACATCTGGTGAGACGGCTTAAACCATATGTCTCAGACATGGACCTGGCCACTACCATCCATGCTTTTATTACCTCAAGATTGGGTTATTGAAATGTGCTCTATGTGGGGCTACCCTTGGTGATGGTCTGGAGACTGCAGCTGGTGCAGAATGCAGTGACTCATCTCCTTAGGAGGGCCAGTCACTGCAGACAGATTACACCAGTGCTCCATTCTCTACACTGGCTGCCAATAGTCTACCGTGCCCAATTCAAGGCATTGGTTTTGACCTTTAAAGGCCATATGGCTTGGACCCCACCTACCTGCAGGACAGACTTGCGCTCCAGGTCCCGACTCTGCAGTCAGCCAGGGGCACCCTCCTTTAGGTCCCCCAGGTCTCCCAGGTGTTGACTATGAGGATCGCATTCTTGGTGGCCATACCACGTCTGTGGAACTCCCTCCTGTTGGAGGTCAACCTGTCCTTAGATCTCCCCTCTTTCCGTAAACAGTGTAAGACCTGGCTCCATCTTTGGTGAGGGAGACTGGTGATGGGTGGAGGGTTGGGTTGGGATGGTATTTTTTACTGCTTTGCTTGGGTTATTTTTATATTGTTATTATAATATTTATGTTTGGTTTTTATATTTTGCATTTTTTATACTGTTGTGCGCTGCCCCGAGATGCGGAAGCAGGAGGAGGGCGGCATAAAAAATGGAATAAATTAATAAAATTAAACCTATCTGTTCCATTGGGCTTTCCCTAGTACCTCACCCCCACTCACTAATGTTAGGGGTATGCAGATTTGTTTCAGTTTTTAATTACTAAAATGAATGATGTCCCATTTGTTCTAGTAATTAAAATACAAAAATGGCTGACTATGATAATGAAAATGGATGAGCATGAAGGAAAAAAGTGTCATTACCAAAATAAAAAATAAAATAAAAGAAATCACTTTAAAATGTCCACTGGGTCTGTTCTGCACATGTGCGCCGTTTCCCAAAAAGGAACCAGCATAATCAGTGCCATTTTGGAAAAGGACAGGCATTCTGTGCATGCACGGTGATCCTTTTGCCTGGCTGCCATTTTCCCTACTAGTGTCATTTTGGGAAAGGATGCGCAGGTGTGTCCATTTTGTGCATACATAGCGATTCATTTTTGTTAGTAAAAGGAAATGAAAAATAATGAAAATAGCAGATGGGGGGCATAAATCCCCCCCCTCCAATGAACAAGATTTTGTAAATAAAAATGAAAAATGAGGGATGTGCCTGCTGCACATCCCTACTAATGTTCCTTCAATTGTCCTTTAATTTGAGATTCCTTTCTCCCCTGTACCTAAGCCAAGCATGTGCCCCTTTGACTTCTCAATTTTATGAATGTTTCCCTGTCTCTCCCTATGTTTCCCCTCTCCCTTACCTCCCCTCTTCGTCCATCCTACACTATAAGCCCTCCGGGGCAGGGACTTGCCTCTGTTGTGCAAAGTACATTGTTGGAGCTATGTAAAAAAAATAATAATTAATAATAAATAGTGAAAAATTGTTAATAGTAAGTAACAGACAGCCTTCTGTTTACAACTGAACCTGCTGGTCCTGCATCATTACATTTTAAATTATTTGATCTGCTATGACTGTTTTTCGAAACAACTTTTTTTGCTAACCCCTCCTGAAAGTGTTTGCTTTCATATCAAACCTTGCCTGCATTGCTCAGTCAGTTCTTTTGGCTTGCAGATACCCAAGGAAGAGCTCTGTGTAGATCAAAGCCTTTCATAATCTGACCAAGAGAAATTGTCTTATAAAAGCTGTCATCTGAATAACTTTGTCTCTGTATCTTACGTATGGGACCAAAACATGGCAACTGTGCTCTCTGTAGTCTTTAATAGGTGTCAAACAACTAAGCTGGTACAGCTGAAGTGTTGCTAATATACTTCTGGATAGCTCTTGAGGAAGTAATTAATTCCTCTTAGGAAAAAAACAAACAATTCACAGATAATGTATATTTGAGCATAAATGCTTAAATATAATAAATAAATAAATAAATAAATAAAATTAAATATTTTCCCAGAATCTACAATATTTTCCCCATCTCCTATATCTTTGAAACATTGCCTTTACTCTGATTAAAAACGGTCAGCATTTCATAAGCTAAACATACAAATCCTGTATGGTTTGGTAGTAATAATTGTGTTCATTTGCTGATTGCTATCTGATGAACCTACTATATGGTTCATATACTAGCAGGTAGGAATGCATTTGCTAACAGGAAAGCTCAAGTATGCCCCCTTCTGAAGAAACTAAATAATGGCATAGATATAACTCTGCTATGTTTTCCTCTCTTTGGATGCCTAACATGGAAGCCATCTCAATATTGCATCTAACTGCTGGTAATTCGTTCATGTTGGTCTTAGACTGAAAGGCACTTTGTTTATTATCACACACACATTTGTGTTTGTCATCTAGGGACTCTGTGTAATAAATCCCAGGAAAGATGTCTGTGTGGACGGATACTTTCCTTATATGAATAAAGTATATTATTATGAGTCCCTCGGAGATACACAGATGTAAAATTGCATGTTGTTTTTCTTTTTCTTTAAAAAAAGAAAAAGAAAAAGTGCAATAAGGATTCCATTTAAAAAAATTGAAATTGTAGAATCCAATGGTCCTTACTCAAATTTTAGCCAGTGTCCTCTCAAGCAGAATTCCATTTGGGGTCACTAACAGGTCCATGGTAAACAGCTGGAAATGTCTTTTGGGATTATCAGGACAATAAATGCCCGAAAGCAGAGGGTTTAGGATGTTAGGAGGATGCCCAGAGCTCTGACTCAAGGCCAAGGAAGAGAGATCAGAAAAGTGCCCAATAAAGAGCAGAAGGTCCTAGGAGTCTATAAGGGGCTTGCTTCAATCCAGACTGAAAGCCCAGAGAACAGGACCAGGTCCCTTTTTGTGTCCCAGTTCCAAAACTACTTACAAGATCAAAAAAACATTGACTTTAATGGGACAAAACCAGTTCTGTTCCTGCTGGGCCTAAATCCCCACAGGATCAGGGCCATTCATGCTTTCCACTATGGGTGTGCAGAAGTCACCCCTATTGTCTTCATTTACATTTTACTTTTTAATCATTTTCATTTACATAAAAACCCTTTGTTGTTGGGGGGTTTAATAAAAAAACCTACAATTTTTGAGGGTTTTTTTTCTTCATTTTTTTAAATTAAAAAGAAATTTAAAAACCACTGTGCAAATGACCAACAGGCAATTCTGCGCATGCACATTCCTTTTCTAAAATAACATTGGCAGCATCAGTGCATGTGCAGACTGGCTACCCTTTTCTAAAATAGCACTGACGCTGCCATTTTGGAAAAGGGTACGTATGCTCGGAATTAAATTTTTAATTAAAAGAATGAATATATCACTGCACATGTGAAAAATGGTCAGTGGCACCAATCTGCGCATGCGTGACCTTTCTGAAAATAGTGCCGGTAGTTCAGCGCCATTTTAGAAAAGGTCAGCCAGTCTGCACATGCACAGACTGACTTCTCCATATATAGTGAGGCATGTCCCCTTCTCTCGGCTTCTGGGCTGGATTGAAGCAAACCCCTTATAGGCTCCTAGGCCCTTCTGCTAGCTTTTATTCACCCCTTTCTAGATCCCTGGATCTGTCCCCAAGATTGATTTCCTTCCCTTTATTACTAAAAGACTGCGTTCAGGGTAAGGGAGCAGAGATGAGGAAATGAACATGACGCTAGGGGGCACAGATTCTTTTCCTTCTGAGCACACTCCCAGCATCCTTGGACCACTGCTGTCGGCATCATCTTGGTAAAGGATGCGCATGTGCAGAACTGCCCCACTGACCATTTGGTGCATGTGCAGTGATTTTTAAAATTTTTATTACTGTTAATAAACTAAACCAAAAAAAGAGAAAGAAAACAAATTTAAACAAATGACAATAATTTGATTATTCATCTGTTTTTGTCACGTTAGTCACGAAAATGAATGGGAGTCCATTCATTTTCCTAATGAATAGAAAAGATTACGGATGCACGTCTACTGTCCACACACTGGCCCCAATCTTATAGCCTGAGGATCCTGCATGGAGCCGCATGGGATCCATGTGCATACACATTACCAGCACATTGTGCCACACGCAAACCATGCTAATGCACGCACACACAGCTTGTGCATGGGGATCCACAGGCTATAGGATTGCAGCTTCTTGGGCCGAAGCCATGCACCGCAGGGAGCATGTGTGGCACGCTCACATGGGCATGCATTCAGAATGCGCGTATCCCCGGCACAGGGACTATGGCACCTGCGCAAACCACACGGTTGTGCATGAGTACATGCATGCGGCTGTGCACACGGGACATGGGATCGACCCCATAGACTTCTTCACCTACAGTGCTGTTTACAATAAAGTACCAATTCACCACCTTTATACATAAGAGCCATAGTGGTTCATCAAGTCCAGCATCCTGTCTCTGACTGTGGCCAGCTACAGTAGCTCAAGAGGAGTACAAGTACAGGTCATAGTGGTGTGATCCATCTCCTACTAACTGCTTCATAGACAAAAACAAGAGCAAATACGTGCAAACCACCTCTTCATTCAGGGTTCTTCATCTGTAGTGAGATAAATCCACTTGCTGGGCTTTCAGCCTGGATTGATGCAATCCCCTTATAGGCTCCTAGACCCTTTTGCTTTTCATTGGGCACCTTTCTGGCTTTTCCCCATGGCCAGCCAGTGCCAGGAAAGGCCCTGTAGGAGTCAGAGTCCGGGGCAGCCTCCCAGCCTCCTAGACCCTCCGCTTTGGGGCACTTATGTCCTGGTAATTCTCCTACTAAACTGCAGCTCAGAATATATATTGGCTGTTGCCCTCAGCTGACTAGCATCTTCTCTGCTGCTCCCAGCTGGAGTTAATTAGCTGTTAGCCGGAGACCCCATTCCACGCGTGACTATTGGGGGGGTCGGTAACCCAATATACACTCAATTCTTAAATTTAGGGGAATTAGTCAAATTAGTCAACTAGGGGTCCCCACGTGCCACAAGGATCAGTTTGACATTCGATACGCGCTACAGTCAGGTTTACGTTCGATACGCACTACAGTCTCCCCAAGGTAGAGAAAGAAAGGGAGGCAAACGTTTAATAAAAAAAAGGAATGTTTATTTCAGAGGGACATCACAGAAAACACACAATGGGATACACACACACATACATATACTAATCAACATAGCCCCGGTCTGGCTGGTGGTTTACAGGAGAAGCACAAGCGGCGGTGGGAAAAATGAAAGTAATGTGGGCAGTGAGGGAGGGGAAACACTGGGGAGACACACACACACAAAGAGAAAGGAACGAAAGTGAGGGAGAAAGAGAGAGAGAGAGAGAAGCAAGAGGGGAAGTCAGGACCAATGGTTACATTTCCTTGCCATTGAAAAGGGGACAGGTGGCCCGTGGGTTCGGGGATGAAGGGAAGAGGTAGACCAAAGTCTGGGAGACCCCTTAAGACACAGACCTGCATGGAGGCACCCGTATGTGTTTGCATCCAAAACTTTCTCAATTTCTGACGGGGAGAGAGGAGCAGTTATAGGGTTTAGGATAAAAAATTTGGGATAGGCTATGGGGTACCACAATAGGCTCATAGGGAGGACAAAAGGGATTCCAGGTGTGGGTCCAGGCATGACAAAGGGAAGATGCATATGTGGGCTGAGGGGACAAAGAACACATATGGGCATGAAAGGAGAGAGGACCGGGCGTGTATCCAGGTACAACAAAGGGAAGATGCATAAAGTAAACAGACTGGGGCTGAGGAGACAAAGGACACATCTGGGCGTGAAAGGGGAGAGGGTTTCAAGTGATTTGGGGACAGAAGGGAATCATGAGGGGAGCCCTAGGCTGAAGGGCGATACCAAGGTGCATTTCCACCGATCGGGCATGGGGGCGTTGGCTTGTGTGAGGGAAACATAGGGTGCTTTAATTTTCCATGCCTTTTAATCCATTGCTGATCCAAATTATATTCACCAGTGGTTTCTTAAAACAGGGAGGAGACCCTTTCTTAACTGCTCCGTACTTACTTAGGGCTTCCTCCACTTAATCACCTTTTCCAAGGGCAGACTGTTTTTTGCATGAAGGCACCTTTTCCCCCTAGGCTCCATTGAAGCTCAGCCCTGACCCTGCTCAGGCTCCCCAATGCCCACTGACCCATGTCCCAAGTGGCCTTGCCGAGCATGGGGGGGCCCTGTCTTTTGGGGGAGAATTCTGCGTCTCTGGCAACATAGCCCTCTCCCAATTGGTTTATTAGTCCTCTATAGGGTTTTCATCTTCCCTCAGGCTTCATTGAAATGGGTGGGGGCATACTGGAAGGCAGTGGAGCAAAGAGACTTTCCCACTCCATTCTGATGTGGCACGACCCCTCAGAGCATGATGATAACATAACGCTCCAAATGCGTTGGGGCCACATGGGAAAGGGCACCAGAGAAAGGGACTCTCCCAAGGCTTTCTGACATGACCCCACCTTCATTAGAATGCCACGAGGTCAAGATTCACAATGGTCTGCAAAGAGTTGGTCCATGCCAGGGGAAGGCAGGAGAGCCTTCTGTTTCTGATGTGGTCTCCATTCCTTCAGAAGCCCTGATTTCTTTGGGTTCCCCCTAAGTTGGCCCTATTATAAGGATTTAGAATTTCCAAAGTTGTTTTCAGGGTGGTGGCCTTGATCCTATAAATGGGGCTGAAAATCTCCGCTCACACGCTTCAAGCCTATTTGCTCAATGCTGCCATAGAAACAAATATTAGACATTACGATTATAGTAATGATGGGCCCATTGGAACGATCATCAGACAGAGCTACTCTGTAGCTAATTCCATAAAGCCAACATGAACCCACTTGCTCCCAATCCTAATAGTGAAGGAGGCATGGTGGCAGTTAATGAATTATTAAGTACTTATTTTCTTTGCAGAATTCTAAGAGCCATTTGCTCCCCTCTGTGTGAAATAAAATGAAGGAAGACTGTGACCCCAACCTATTAACAGAGAGGCCATGATTAATGGTTTTTTAGGCTAATCGTGCCATTGGGATTGGCTTGTCGGTCAACTGTACTCAACAGAAACTGTATTTGCTGCCATGCACTAACTTAGGATGTTAACAAATGAGACAATAGCCCGCTGGAGTTTGGGTTCAGTCCATGCAGCCCACACTCACAAGTTTAGCGTGTGGAGCCTAGCGTGTATATCTTGTGCATGCAGACAGACCCCACTCAGCCCCCACTAATAGGTTGAGAGTGATAAATCTAATACATGGGCAGGTGTTCTTTCCAACCTCGCTCCATCCACCCAATCCTCCCCCTTCCCAGTATCCCACCCACTGTTATGACTTACAGCCATGGAGACCTATGGGAATGCAGGGCCACACCAGTAGTTTCTTCTGGGATATAACTCCACAGGGAGTTCCATTCCCTGCTATCCCTGCCCACCCACAGAGGTGCATACCTGGGTTTATATTTCCATGAGAGCACTTGCTGTCAGGAAGTAGCCTTTTTCTATATACAGAAGGCTGAGTTTATCAAGCAAATTGCATACTTTATTAAGTGCCTACAGAGAAAATTGAAAGGGAAAGTAAAGATTGAAATCAAAAGCAACCAGTCTTTGCATGTTGTTACTACCCAGTTTTTTACATCCACAGTGATGTACTTGCAGGTAGTAGTGCACTGTTTTATTGGGGTCTTATCGACTTTAGAGTGTTGGAAATCTCTCTTGGTTTGTATAAAACCCACAATCAAATATGTGCCTCTTGTACCTCCTCTCTAGCATCTTCTGCATTACCATAGAGCTGTGGCCAAAACCATCCCTGTTTCCCAGGACACTCTGCACTTCTTCTCTTATCCAAACCTTGTAAAGGGCAAGAAGCTCTCCATCAGTTGGTTCACCTTCCCTGTGCCTCGAGTCTCTTTTTTCCTCAAAGAGATTTATCTCCACCATCTGATTGAGACATTCCTGGTGGCTCTACAGGTATCCTCTCACTGTCATCAGGGCAGCGTTGAGGGGAAATGACAGGAAAGGTCCAACCTCCGTTAGTGACTTTCTTATTTCTGGCAGGGTTCAAACATCCAGAAAAGTCACGGTCTTAAGTGCATCCCACTCTCTCATTTCGTCCAGGGCTCCCACTCTTAGGGATGGGCGAACAGATCACGGTTCGAGTTCAGCCGTTCGGTTCGTCTGTGTTCGGTTCGTCCATTCAGTTCGGCTGCGTTCGGTTCGGCAGTTTGGTTAGTTCGTCGAGTTCGGGTTCAGCTGTTCAGTTCGGTCGTCCAAACAGGCCGATCGGTTAGGCCGTTTGGCTGTTCGGTTCGGCCGTTCGGCTGTTCGGGAAATGTTGTTATGGGTGGTTTTTTGTTTTTTATATGTTTTTTTGGTTTTTTATTGGGTTTTATATGGTTTTCTTTTGTTTTTTATTTGGTTTTTTTGTTTTTATATGGGTTTTTTTAATTTTAATTTTAATCTAATATTATATCTATCTATCTACACTAAATCTAACTGCTATTAACTATTCTAAATGCTATGAACTAAATGGATTATCTAATAAGTACACAG
>QEPC01000102.1:1224877-1237355 GCA_003113815.1 Sphenodon punctatus
CAATTATCATCACAATCACATCCTGCAGCACTGAGATAGAGGACATAAGAGAATTTCTATTGACTCTTTCCTAAACAGATGCTTCTGACGTCCCAGAAAAAAGTGATGGAGATATGTTGGGATGGTCCCAGCACAGAATGAGGATATTTGGTTGACATTTCTGTTGGTCAATTCGCATCACAAACCGATCTTATACCACAGTGACATAAGAGAATCCCAGGCATAGGCCCCTTCTCTACATGTGTTGTACAGGAATGTAAAATTGGGACCATTTATAAAATCTTTCTGATATTTTGAAGAGATTATCACAAAGGTGTAATATATAGCTCTGACAAATTTTCTGTACACTGGTTGGACTACAAAGATTTTATAGTCATACAAACATTTATATGTTAATTGATTATACCACCAAGACCCTTTTCTCTATCCTTCTCAAATTTGTCAAAGATAGTAAAATAGAGAAGGGGTATAAATTTGACAAGTTTCGTCAGCATTAGATGTGAGGCAAAGAAGTTACAGCTACGAATGTATATGTAGAATATTGCAAAATACAATAATTCAATTGCTTCTAAAATCGGAGGCCTTTATCCAATCATTTTGGAATTTGGTACACATAATGATGTCTGTTGGAAATATAGGCACCCCAATGTTCAGCCATATAGCTTAAAAACAAAAAAGTTACAGCCGATAATGTGTTTTGCATTGAAACCAATGGAAATTCAATTCCGAACTCACCGAACGCATCCGAACCAAACCTTCAAATTCGAGTTCGGTTCGAACATTCGGTTCGGTTGACCGAACTGTTCGAGTTCGGTTCGAACTCCGAACTTCCGAATTTGAGTTCGGTTCGAACGTTCGGTTCGGTCGACCGAACTATTCGAGTTCGGTCCGAACTCTGAACTTCCGAACCGCGTTCGCCCATCCCTAGTGAGTGGGGAGGATTCATACGGCCAGAGATGGGTATTTGGTTGGCGTTTTCCCAAATCCACCAACCATTTGACCTGTCTCTGCATGGAGCATCCTGGATTTTTCCTGGGTGCTCTGTGCATGGGTGGTGGGTAGATTTTAGGAGCACATCCCCCCCCCACGCTGCCTTCAAATGGGTGTCTGAATGTGTGTGGGGTGGTCGGACCTGTGTGGGCACATCTCATGTAAAAACAGCCGGTGGGTGCATGGAGGTCATGGACTTCCTGGATGCCGCCCATTTGAATCCCTGCTCCCTCACTTCACGTGCTTGGGTGCTCCATGGCTGATCCACTCAGCAGACATAGACCTGCCCCCCAGCTGTGCTCATTTAACAAGGGCCTTTGTGTGTATTTCTTCAAATAGTTGTAAATTCAACTAATGGTAGCATCATCTAGCCCACATTTTACCAGCTTGACAGCAAGGATATCATGGGGGTTGGCGGACTTTGTAAAATGCTTTTCTGAAATCAAGATATATTACATACACAGCGTTCACATGGATCCGCTAGTTGACTCAGTTGAAAAAGGAGATAAGATTAGTCTGGCCTGACTTATTCTTGATACATCCATGCTGGCTTCTAGTAATCATGGCATTGTTTTCTAGATGCTTACAGACTGACTGCCTTATAATCTATTCCAGTATGTTTCAATGTGTTGATGTCAGACTGACCAGTTTATAGTTTCTTGGATCTTCCTTTTCCCCCTTTTTGAAGACAGGGACAACATTTGCCCACTCCCAGTCTTTCAGCCCTTCACTTGATTTCCAAAGGTTCTCAAAGATTATGTACCGAGCTTCTGAGAGTACATCAGCAGGTTCCTTGAGTACCCTAGGATATTCATCCTGCTCTGAAGACAATGACACACCGGAAACATTTTTAAAGACTTTAGTGATATCATAAAAAGATGATTTGAAACAGTTCTATGATGCTCACTGAACTATTACTAATGGTGGGTGTTTTGGCTAGCATTTTGGTTGATGTGCCGGCAAAAGAAGTTCCAGATCTCTCCAGCTATATGCTACTCCACTCGGTTAAGCTGGTCCCAGAAGAGGGGCACTGGCTCGCCAGAGCTAACTGGCTGGGGTTTCTCCAATGCAGCCTCACTCATCTCACAGATGTTGTGGAGAACACAGGCAGCAGTTGTTAGCATGGGAGCAGTATCCAGTTGGAAATAAATCCTAGCAGCTATTCATCTTCTGTGCTTCTTTAAATGCCCCAAAGCCCTTTCCACAACAGAGTGGGTGGTAGTGAGTTGCTGGTAAAAGTACCTTTGCTGCAGGGTTGGAGAAATGCTATATGCCTTTAGGAAGCCAGGGCTTCAGGGATTTGGTAGGGTCCTGAGGAAAAAAAAAAGGGCCCCATGAGCACCTCGTCAATGCATGTTTCAGTGAATGGTCCAAAGTTTCCAGTGTACATTCAGCTAGAGCTGAGACGAGAACAACTGTTCCCCTACTGTTCGGAAATATCTACCTTTCAGGAACGCTTATGACTGTTCATGAGTAGTTCGATCACTATCCATTGAATGTGCATTTTGTTGTTGTTGAGATTGGCGTCTGTGTCATTCTTTCCAATTTAAAGCATTCTTTGGGTAATTTTCAGTATATCCCCCCAGTTAGTTTCTTGTATTTTCATCAGTTTCCAGTAGGGATGCACCAGATTTTTTTTTAAAAAATCTCACAAATGATTCTGAGGTTCCGAGTGCTGAGAGCGAGTTTTCGGCCATAACTCAAAACTGGTACTAAGGACTCAGAAATTGGAACTCAGAAAATCACAGGACTCGAAAAATCACAGGACTCGGAAAATCACAGGACTCGGCACCCCAGACAACATGTAGTGCCACATACAGCCATTGTTGATTACCATCCCACTCCAATGCCCCTTCCAATTTATTTAATTTATTTATACTAAAATTTTTATACCACCCCCTCCTGCCTCTGGCAATACCCCCCTCCAACGTCCCCCAGAAATGTGGGTGGGATGGAGCAGGATGGCATTGCTCCATCCTGCTCCAATGCCTCCCCCCACCTCAGGTCTCTATGTAAGCACATAGTTCTTCCCTACTCTGCCAGCAGGCAGATTCACAAGTCCCCAAAAGGACACCATAAATGATAACCCTATGACCAAGCACCCACTTTAAAATATAAAAAGCAGAGGATAGTAAACCCCAACATTGCTGCTATGGCCAGCCCCCCCTTTAAAAAATTTTGTGTGACAATGAGGAGTCATACTTACATAGAAGGGCAGTGTAGCATACAGCCAGGATGAGGTCATCAGACTTACCAAAGAGAGTGAATGCCCGCTTTAAGTTTTCCCCTGGCAAGCAATCAAAAACTGTTCTGTGTGTTGTCCGACCCTCACCTGTCCCCTTCCATCACCCCTGTGTGTACCAAAGAAGGTAGTAAGTTTCTTTTCCCAGTTGAGTGAAGCCACCACCACACAACCCTGCTGCATTTCCAAGTTCAGCAGAATGGGAGTGTGGGAGCCCCGGATGAAATGACAGAGTGGGATGTAGGGTTGAGATGGCAGGAACTGTTCCCGTTCTGAAGGGAAATACCAACCTTTCAGGAGTGCTTGTGAGTGTCTGTCGGTACTTCATCATTTCCCCATGATTCCACACTTCCTCTGTTTTAAAAATCATTTTCTCTACTATCCAGAACTTTTTGTCACTTTCTGGGACTTCGGGTATTTTCAGACGTGACAGGAATGCTGTTCACCACACTGAATCACAGTGGATCTGGTGTGGTGGCAGCGATCGCGTGCACATTTATTTTCTCCCGGCCAATTGTTCACCACAGTGAACACCCGGCTGGGATCAAATTGACCACAGTTCTTTCTCTCAGGTCGGCTTGAGAGCCAGAACTGTGGCTAGATTGGTCACGATCTGGGATGGGCAAAAAGTAACGTCTGTACCCAATCAAGGGTAGGGATCAGGCGCAGCGGCCTGATTGGCCACTGTGCCCACCCATCTCCCCATGGGCGGGTGGCTGAGGGCGTGCAGGGGGCAGGGCCGAGTGGCCGCATGTCATACTGTGCCGTCCTGCTCCCTGAGAGATTTCCCACAGTGATCAGGCCGGCATGTCTGATGGCCGGCCGGTCTAATCATGGACCAGGATCCGAGGCAGATCCAGGTCCAGGGTTCAGTGTGGTGGGTCAAAAGGCCTGTCAAAATACCCTTTATCATCATTTCCCAGGAATTTTTTGACAGTTTTACAGCCTTACAGAACTTTTGTGGTAATTTCCAGCACTTCCCTGGTGCTTAGCTGGCACATTTTTGTCTCCATAGCCCCTGGCAGTGCCTGCAAGGTGCACAAAGGGCTTGGGACTGGCCTGTAGCAGCCCCATTCAACTTGCAAAAAATAACAGATAATAGCAAAAACAGCGGGAAAACTAGTAAGATGGAAGCAGCGGTTCCTGAAATTTCTCATTTCAGACCTACTGGAACGCGAACTTAATCATGACTTTTCTGGACATTTGTGCACTGTCAGAATTATGGAAGTCACTAATGGATGCTGTACCTTCCCTGCTGTTTTTTCTCATCAGTGTCCTGATGACAGTGAGAAGATACCTGCGGGGCCACCAGGAGTGCCTTGATCAGATGTCAGAGATGAATCTCTTCGGGGCACAAGTGACTCAGGGTACAGAGAAGGTGAACCAGCTAATGGAGACTTTGTTGCCTTATGCAAGGTTTGGACAAGTGAGGAGCACCCTGGCGAGGAAGGATGTTTCCCACCTTCACTGCATGGTAACGCAGAAGATGCTAGAGAGGGGGTATAAGAGGCCCATGCCTGACTGGGGGGTTTATGCAAATTAAGAGTGATTTCCAACACCGCAGTGGGCATGACCCCAATAAACTGTGCTGCTACCTGCCCATACATTGCTGTGAGCCTTAGATGCAATAAACTTCGATGAATGCTTTTGATTTCAAATTTTCCTTTTCCTTTCAATTTTTACTATACTTGCTCAATAAAGTATGTGATTTGGTCAGTAAACTTAGGGTTCCGGGCATAGCAAAATTTCCAGGTGCCAAGTGCCATCAGGTATATATAATCCCAGGGTGGGCAGGGATAGAAGGCACTGGATTGCCTCTGTGAGTCATAGGGGCCAGTCCCAAGCCCCATGCACACACATGGAAACCATGCACACCTCCATTATGAGGAAATTGTGGTGCGTGCAAGCTGCACAGAGATCTGTGCAGGATCTGTGCACGCACTGTGCATGGGGGGCTTGGGATCGCGGCCATAGCCCGGAAGAAAGAAATGGATGGGGTGACTTCTTGTTCCCCTGGTTCTTCACAGCTGTGAGTTATGATGGGGGGGTGGGATATTGGGAAAAAGGGGTTGGTGGGCAGAGCATGGCATAGAAGAATGCCTGCCTTGTTAATGAGGGCTGCAGGGACACACAACTACTACACGGAGGGGACTGTCAATTTATTAGGCGCTACACATTAAACGTGAGTGGGGGCTGCACAGACCAAACCTGGATTCCAGGGGGCTATCATCTCATTTATTAACTCCATAAATTATGACAGCTAGGTCTTCTACCAGGGGTGGAGATAGATGGGAATGGGCCCTGGTGCAGAAAATGGAACGGGGTCCCTGCTAGGGCAATCCACTGCAGTTTACGTAAAATGCACTCTATGTACTCGTGGGCTCTCCAAGCCATGGACTCTGGGGCAGCTTCACCTATGATAGCTACCCTATCCTTAATCCTCTACCACTCATTCAAGATCCTGTTCGGCCAGCACTGTACGAAGTTATACACCGCTCCTTTTTATCATTCTCCCTCTATAGTAGTGAACAACAGAGCCGAAGCGATAATTTTTAGTAACTACACTTTTTACCAAAAACAACCCATTTGCCAATTGCCGATGATTCGGGAACACCTACCCATTGGGTCAGGTTTTCGTTGGGTATTTTTGTCAACTCAGAAGCACCAATGATGCCAAAAGTGACTAGTGTGACCAAAGTATCATAAAAGTGCTGCAAAGGTGCCACAAAATAACATAAAATGCTGAAAAGTGCTGAGAGTGTCAGAAATTAATCGATGGAAATACTGAAAGATTTTCGTACAATATGGGAAATACTGAGAGCAGCAAATGGGTGAAAAGAATACCAAATGCAAAAAATAGCGCTAAAATTCAGCAAGGCTCCCAAAACGATTAAAATTCATGTTGATTTGGGGAAATGGTTATTTCCATACCAACTCTAGTGGGGGGGAAAATACCACATGAATCAAAGATTCAGCAACATTTCCAGGTGGAGGAGAAGGCAGAAACTGTCAAGTGAACCAGAAAATATCGAGGATTGATTCATTATGGGTCTGGGAGAGGTGAGCTTTTGGAGGAGTGACAGAAATTCCTAAGTGTTCACATGAGATGAAATCCGGTGGTAACTTACTATCTGGAAGTAATTTTTCAGCAACCTCCAACACAGGCAAATGGTCACCATGCAGTTTGCCCCCCAAATAGGGTTGCCATATGTGACAGAGTCTGAGTCATGCTGCAAGACCAAGGGGAAGGTCCCATGCTGGGCCTTGGAATGGAATGTTGGGGGGGAGGTTCAAAGGAGGAGTTCAATTGGAACCAGGAGGGGAGAGAGAAGGTGTGCGTTCCCGGGAAACTGGTGCACACAGGGAAGGTAGAAGAAGGCTACCCAGGAAAAGGGAGAACCTGCCCTGAGGGTAAGGGTGCTGGGGAATTACAAGACTGTGACCGAGGACAGCGGGGTTCCACCGTACAACACCAGCCACTGTGAACTCCGAGTTCTCTAGGGGGAAGATTGAAGATCTCATCCATATGGCATGGAATGGATTGACACCTGTGTGTACATAAAACGAGTGCTGATTGCCCCATCCAGGAGTGGAAAGCCTGTGGGGACCAAAGCTCTCTGGTACATCTGGTGAGCAAGGATCAGACTGGACTCTTTTTTCTCTAATCCACATCTCTATCTATGTATGATTTATTAAACAATTCATTTTCCTCCTTAAGTTGAAATCCTCAGTGTTTTAGCCTCCTTTGTTTTGGGAGGGGCTTAGAGCTCCCTGCAAGGCCATCCCGTGCACATTTTTAGAAGATTCTTATGAGAAATACAGGTTGCAGGGCTACATTGGCACCAATGCTGCCCTGCAACCTGTATTTCTCACAAATGTCCTCTAAAAATGTGCATATATGGCAACTCTACCCCAACCGTATGCATGAATTCTTGTATAACCTTGTAGCTATGTCATTCTTGGGCTTGGATGTGAAGGCCAGGGTTCAAATCCCATTTGAGCCACACACTCATTGGATAGCGTTGGGCACGTTCCTCTCTCAGCCTTAGCTCTCCACCTGTAAAATGGGGATAACAATTACCTCCTCAGGGTTGTCACGAGGGTGATTTTAAAGCATTTTTAAACACATAAAGTGTTAATATAAATATTAAAGTCACCAAAGGCTTAATTTTCCTTCATATCCTTCTGTTGAATCCTCAGTAGTTTAAGCCACAACAGCTGTTTGCATCGGCAGAGCCCCACACATATGTACGCTTGCATTTGGCTATGCAAATTGTGCCTACACCACTCTTTGCCTGTGGGCAATCACCTGACTCATGCAAGCAAATGTGGCTATTTGTGCCTGAAAACAGATGTCCTTGCCAATGCTGCAATCAAAATTAAAAGGAAGAGCTGAACATTTCCAGTCCTAAATAGCTCTAGCTGGGAGCATAACAATTGCATTGCCTCCGTGATCACACGGCAGAGCCAAAAATAGACACACAATTGATCTTTGGGGGTGAAAAAAGCCTCCTACATTTGATCATATCCCAGTCAGCCTCAGATGACTGTTATGTAAATGTATCAAAGGATCTTCCCTTCCTTCCCAGTGATTTCCAGGTAACAGATATTTAGAATAATTCTTTTGCATAGGTGGTTGGTGAACAACGGCTTGAAAAAAAAAAGGGGGGGAGGGGGGAGATCGCTTCTGTGTGCTGAAAATCTTCTAACAGAGGGCAATGCAGGCCAGGACTTCACTTCATCTTGAAGAGGACTTTCCAAAGTGTGTGTTCCCCTGAATTTTAATCCTGTTTTCTCCCATTCCCGAAGGCACTTTTTACTCCTGCACTTGAAATGTTGTCATAAGGTTACTGCTAGTAACTCTAATAGATCAAGCCACCACTGCTTGGATAGGCTGGCAGGGGTGCTATGAGAGCATGTGCAGCAAGCTTTGCATTCTTTCCCTGGGGTGTACTGTTCTTGAACTACAGTGGGCCAAGATCTGGCATCACAAATCTATTTTTGATCTCCTAGCTGTAGGTCAACTCCAATTCTCCCTCTTCTCATCCATCTACAGAGTAGGGGCTTAGGGAAGCAATTTTTAAAAATATAAATCACAAAGCCAACATGGTTTTATGATCGCACATCCTTTCAGTAGATTGCAAATGGGGTAATGCACATTGTAGCCAGGCTTTATTCATTCATTCATTCATTCATTGACAATTTATTCTCATTAGCATCCAGTTCAGGGGTTCATGACCGCTCATCCACTGGAGAATAGGCCAGGAGACAAAGGCATCGTACCTGCCTCGCATGTTGAGGTACAGTCTGAGCGCTTCATTCTGGGGCTATAATTTCAGATCTTGACCTTCACCAAGATTCTCTCTAGTTTCTAAATTGAGTAGGATTAGCACAGCAGTTTATTATGCGATTACCTGCTCTGTCAGCTTTCAGGGCTTCCTGGTTTCCCCTTTTTCTTCATAGTCTTTAGTCGCAGTCTCTCACACACAGTATGTTTCCGGATAAATGTGTTACAGACACTGGAGACTAGTTATCAGTGTCCTTAATCCTGATGTTTGATTGACTGACTGGTTTCTCACCGGCATTATAGCCTCTTGCTTTGATTGAGCTGCTATGTAAATATTAATTATGGAATCTTTATCTTCCATCCGCACCGGTTGCAATCTTGTCTTTTTACTTACACTTGCTGAATAATGCACTGGACAATGCACTTGACAACTTTGGAAGGTGAAGTTCCAAACTATATTTCAGGTCCACTCCTGAAGTTTGAAACTTCACCTTCCAAAGTTGCCGGGCAAATGGCGGGGGGACATTTTCCTCCTCCTCCTCCTGATGCTTGAGCGGTTTCGCCAGTGTCAGTTGCGGGGAAGGTTTCCATGGCAAAGTATTCACCTGGCTGGTGGAAGGGGAGTAATACCTGGACCAGGCAGGGCTGGCTCAGCGAGCTGCCCCTGGCAGCAGGAGAGGCATGGCTGGACCATGTGTGGCTCAGCAGGCTGAGTGCATGGTGCTTTGGCTTGGCGGGGGTTGACTTGCTGAGGAGGCCAGGGTGAATTGGCAGGATCTAGGGGTGAAGGTGTGAATGGCCAATGGGAGGAAAGAAATGGCGCCTGCTCCTGAGGAATCATTAGGGATGTGCAAATGCAGTTCGGAAGTTCGGAGTTCGACCCGAACTTGGTCTGTTTGGATGACTGAATCTGAACCCGAACCAGAACCGACCAAACCGAACCTGATACCAAACTCTGAAACGACTGAACAGTTCGGTTGGTTCAGATTGAGCTCGAATGAGTTTGGCCGGCAGAAACGCAACCCCGGCCTAACACAGTGGGGGGGAGGTCAGCTGAGGAGCAGACGTCCAGGCACCAGGGGTGGAGAGGCTTAGAGTAGCAGCCAGCCTGACCAATTACCATCCCTTTTCTCCTCAGAGATTGGCCATGAGAGCCAATGGGGCTTGTGATGAGGCAGGCACAGCAAGTAACAAAACTCCTTTTGCCCTTTATTTGACGAGGCTCGCAAAAAGTTTATTTCCCCCATTGTTGTTCCTCTTCTGGGAAGACAAGCTGATTTCTATGTGAATTACTTATTGGGTGATTGCTCTTCTATTATTATGACAGAAGTGGTAGAATTTCTCTGGAGAGTATATATTGAAATGCCAAAAATTAAGACATCTATTTAGAAACCATGTTGAATGATCCTTAAGAGACTAAAGGAATATGCTGGTTTTATGTGAATTGGTTTTATATTTGAATAATTTTGCTGTGTTTTAGTATTATTTTATTATTTTATTTGTTTAAAATTGTGAATTAGGAGCAAAGTTCTATATTCTATTTATGTTTTTTTTAAAAATGTTTTGTAATGGCCTGATGGCTAGGCAAATGAATGAATAAAAACAAAACTCATTGCCCTCCCCTCTTCCAACACCTTCTGAGCTAGTCACTGTTCTTGACAGCAGGCGTTTTCAGAAGGCTTCCTCTCCCAGCAATTTGTGTACTACCCAGCTCCCCAATCCATTGCCATTCTCCTCCTATTTCACCCATCCAACCCATTTACCTCCATATTATCATTTATTTAGATTATATTAGATAGATGTAGGCGTTATTTTTATTTTTTACCCCTCCCCTGTGTTCTTCCTTCCCCCCTCCATGGAATCCTTTCCTTCTCCCTCTCTCTATTCCATCCCTGATTCCCTTCCCATGTTTTTGGTTTTATTTAGAGTAGGATTATGAGATTGATTTAGGTTTCATTTCAGTTTTGTACCCCTCCCCGTGTTCTTTCTGCCCCCCCCGCCCATCCCTGTGTAATATTGTATACATAGTAGGGGTGGAACCAAACTGAAAAAAATGGGTATCAGTTTTACCGGTTTCCGGTTCTAAAAAAAATCAGTTTTATCAGTAAAACAGGTTTACCGGTACTGGTTTTATTTCATTGATTTCAATGGGGAAGTGTCCCCATTTAAATCAATGAACACTCCCCCCAAACATCCCCCCTCCCTCTCCCAGGCTGTGTGGCTGGAAGGGGGAACACCTCCACCCACCCTGCCAGTGCCCAGCCTGGATTTTTTTTAAAAAACTGGACCGCCGGACCTGTAGGCTCCGGGCTGCCGCTGCACCACTGGATGCCCAGTGGCAGCCAGGGCTATTGCTGAAGGAGGCAGCTCTCCTCCGGGAGCCCTCCCAATGATATCAGGCACTGGCACTCTGGGTTAAAACCCCCGATCGCCTTTTACCTTCACTGCGGGTGGTGGTGGCGGCGGCGACAGCAGCGCAGCATGGGGCCGGCTTCAGCGCTGGCTTCAGTGTTTCACTAGGTTTTCCAGGGAACTTCAGCAATAGCCCTGACTGATGCCGGGCAGCTGGCAGTGCAGCGGTGGCCCGGAGCCTGCAGGTTCGGCCATCCAGTTTTAAAAAAAATCCAGGCTGGGCACCGTCAGGGTGGGTGGGTGGGTGGTGTCCCCCCTTCCACCCATGCAGCCTGGGAGGGGGAGGGAAAGTGGTTTGGTTTTTGGTTGGTTTTTTTTTACATTGCAGCCATTGATTTCAATGGCTGCAATGTAAAAAAATCCGGTGCCGGAACCGGCAAAGGTACAGGGAATTGTCGGATCTATCCCATATCCCCAATATTGCAAAATACTGGCAGTTTTGGATATCAGGAGATCTGAACTTCCCATCCCTAATAGATAGATAGATAGATAGATAGATAGATAGATAGATAGTTGTAGTAGGAGTTAGCTTAGTTATAGAGATAGATAGAGATATTGTTAGTGTGCAGTTATTCAGTTTTGATATTTTAGCAGGGGCAGTGTGCCGCCTAGGATATATGGGGAAATGCCCATATTGTCCCCCCCAGAACTCCCCCGAGCCCCAATGCAGTGCCGGGGGGATGGGACAATAATGTTTGAAGAAGAAAAAAAATTGCCCGCACGCACTTGTCCGGAGCCATTTCGCAGAACCTTCTTTAGAGTTAGAAACCTTCTGAAGGTTTCTACCTCTAAACAAGGTTCTTCAAGATGGTTCCAACATTCTCACTCTGGTGGTTGTGTGCACGCACGTCACACACAACCAGTCAGAATCACACACCCCAAAGGCTTCCTTAAGGAAGCCGATCAGGGACAAAATGGGAGGTGTTCTCCCTATATGCGAAAGGGACGGCTAGAAGTGCCGTCTGTCCGCATACAGGAACCCGCGATGAAATAGTGCCACAGTGGGGCACTATTTCATTGCAGGGGTAGTCCAGCCCAAAAGTCCATACCCGGGTGCGACACATAGGTGCCCGGGTCAGGACTCAGTGTAGCTGTGCAAGGGGGGGGTGGTCTGGGTCTGGGAGCTGCCGTGCAGGCTCAGCTCTTAGACTCCCCTCCCTCTCCCTCTCTCCCTTTCCCCAGTCGAGTCAAACTTTGAGTTGACTCTGGGAGGAGGGAGGGGGACAGAAGTCTAAGAGCTGAGCGCATGGCTCCTAAACCCAGGCCCAAGAAGAAGCTGCCTCTCAGAGCATCATCCTCATTGGAGCCGGCCTGGCGGTGAGTAAATGCGGGGCTCAGGGTGGGATTGGGGGGGTGGATAGGGAGAGACTATGTGGGGGGAGGTGGATGGTAATGGGACATGGTGGGGAATGGGATGGATGGGGAGGCTGGGTTCTCTGGGAGGAGGGCTAGTGAGTTAGAGCGGGGGGGTGCTGGAAACCAGGACTCCTGGGCTCTCTGGGAGGGGGGCTAGTGGGCTAGAGCAGGAGGGTTGCTGGGAGGCAGGG
>QEPC01000102.1:1242781-1255616 GCA_003113815.1 Sphenodon punctatus
TTGCTGGCACGTGCAAATCCTGCCCTTCTTGGGGTGCTAGGGATGACAATGGGAGACCATTGCTAGATGGCTGGCACATGTTTGAGTGGGTGCTTCCTTCGGCTCATACCTGACTTCTGGAAGAGTCCCCCACAGTACCTTCTCTCTCTGTGGCAGACATCCGCTGCTACCCGCTCATGCCCACTGTTTATGCCCACTACCAACCCACCTACCCACACGCCAGTGAGCTTGCTCTAAAGGATAATATTCTATTCTTCTTGTCATAAAAGTAAAAATAAAGTTTACAAACCTGGCAGCACCTCCTGTGCCCGGCTCTTGCTCCTCTGAGGAGCCGACCTCCACCACCAAAGGTCCAGCGGCAGCAGCAACCTCTTTCTCCTCCACTGGCTCCGCCACCTTGTCCCAGGTCATTCTATTAAGTCTCACCCTCATTTTTTTTCCCTCCCACACAAACAGCCAAACATAACACACTCATGAACACTCACCAACCAGCCAAAACAACACAGCCAAATCAACACACAGTCCAACACAGCCAAAACACACCAAACGAAATCAAATAGCCAACCAACCACAACACACATGCTCTCTCTCCACACAAGCTCTGCATGCACTTGAATTTCCAGTTTCCAATGCGATCATGGGATCATGCGATACCTAGACCAATTTTTGAATGACCGAACCGAACTAAACCCTACCGAGCTGAGCGACTGAACCCGAACTAGGTTCCCGGACCAAATGACTGAACCTGAACTCTGCTCCTGAACCGAATGACCAAGCGACTGAACTACCGAACCACGATCTGTTCGCACATCCCTTGGAATCATGCGAGTGGCCATGGCAGCTACATGCTTGACAAGGGAGGTCTGGAGCTAGGTGGACTGGGCCAGACAGCTTTGTGTCTGTTACCACATGTCCTCCATCTTCTCGCTTGCCTTCTTCCTTATGCTATTGGTATGCTTGAACTGCTGCCAGAGGCGGTCCCATCCCTGGCCGTTCAGGCAGGCCTTGGCAGCCATGACCTTGTATTTCTCATTCTGCTGCACAAACTACCTATGCTCTCAGTTGATTCCCCGAACCTTGACCCAGAGCTTGTCTACTTGCTGCATGTTCTCCTCAAACAGTTCCCTCACCAAATCCTCCCAGCGCCACAGGTCCTGGTTGTGCTGGGTGCTTGTGACTGGGGTTACTATCTGTCTCCATTGTGATGGTAGACCTCTAGCAAGGCCACAAGAAAAGCCATTACTTCAACCCGCTCTACCCACTTTCCCGGCCCTGTGTTTTAGAACCCCACCTGCCCAATTTTAAGCCCTCCACCTGCCAGAATGTTTAGCCCATGTTTGCCCTTATGCCAAGCTGCACATGTCCTGGGTTGATGCTGTGTGGAGCTGCCCGGAGATGTCCTCAGTGTGAACATTTGATGGCCACAGGATAGACAAGCAGGTGAATCCGGGGCTAATGTGGGGGAATGCCTTCTTTGCGAACACCCATAGTCCTGTATCCCTGTCCCAGCTGCATCCCTGCAATAAAATTCTAGGCCAGTGGTTCCTAAAATGTTGCTTTTGTGATCTCATTAAATATCATTCCATAGTCCCAGACAGCAAGAAAGTCATGCAAAGTATATGAAATATCATTTGGGTTGGAATTCTTCCCACAGACCTCAAGCCTACTTGTGGACCCTACCCACAGTTTGGGACTGAAATTCATCCCATGTACGATTACTATTCTAAAATTCCTGTGTAATTTTTTCCCCCTCCTGGATTCTGATTTTCAAGTCACTTAATTTTATGAGCAAAAACAGTCAGTTGGTCAATGCTTGTGCAGACAGTAAGTCAAAGTTTTGGGGCATCTATTTATATCAGTCAGTCATTTAAGACACCATAGGGAATTGAGAAACCCATTCTCCCAACACTGATGTTAGGACAATCACAACATTTCATTTCTTGTGACAGTAATGTGATTTCATTGTTATCCCACTGCTGCTAATACATTCCTGGGCAATATATCTCACAGCTTTCTTTCCTCTGCATCTCATTTACACAGTTTTATTACGCTGATGGAAATTAGCTGTTCCTCTTTGTATCTAGTCACAAATATGTCTCAAACGTGCATTCTTTTCATTCACTACTTAATTGAAGAAAAACATCAGATTTACGATGGGAGGGGGGGGGATGATCTATGAGACCATGTAGGAGACAACTGATGAGGATATGCCTTCTAATTGATCTTATGTCAATCCTGCTTAAGGAATTAAAAGAACTTTTGGAAGCCCTACTAGAAGATGAAATACAGAACACCATGAGGAAAGGCAAGGGAACATAAACCATACTATATCAGGAGAAAGACATCACTTTTGGTTCACTGCAAACATCAGCTCAATGTGCAGCAGAGATCATAAAGGCAAACAGATAATTGGAAATTATTGAGAAAGGGATAGAAAATGTCATCCTGCAAGTATGTCATCCCCATGGTTTTCCCACACTTGAAATACTGTTTTCAGTTTTGGTTACTGACTCCCAAAAGGATATAGGAGAACTGAAAGCTTCAGAAAAATGGCAGCAAAGATGATCAAGTGTATGGAATGGGTTAGATGAAGGAGTAGAGGGAATGCTTATCAAATTTGCAGATACAAAACTGGGAGGGCTAGCCGACACCTTAGATGACAGAAGTAACATTCAAATTGATCATGATAGGTTGAGAAACCGGACTGAAACAAACAACCACCAGCATGACCTGGGTAGGGGAGGATCACAGCAAACATGTGGGTGGCTGGCCCCACCCCTGCCCTTCTCCAGCCACACTCCTTGTGCCCTGCCCCCCCCATGTTGGGCAGTCATGGCATCCAGCCATGGCACATGGATGGCAGCCCCTGCCCTATAGGAGGAATGGCAGGGCTGAACAAATGTGTTGGCCTGCTTTGGCCCATGTTGGCCTGTGTTGCACTTGGCCCAGGCTGCACCTCGGAGATTTTCCTGAGGACACATTCCAGGCCAGCCTCCTGGCACCTACCCATCCTGGGGCAGTAGTGGGCCCACATCTGGTGGTGCGGGACCACACTTGCAGGTGAATCCCAGGCCACAGTGGGTCAAGCTGGGTCAGTGTCACATTTGTTTTTACTCAAAGACTTGTTCGCTGTTGCCCCTGAGGGCAAGAAGACTAGAAATAATGGGCTCAAATTACAAGAAAGAAGATTTTAGCTGAACATTAGGAAGAACTTCCTAACAAATTGCCTATGGAGGAGGAGGGTGCTTCTTTGCTATAGGTTTGTCAAACAGAGACTGGACAGCCATCTGTCAGGGATGCTGTTGCTTCAAGATTACTTCATTGAGCAGAGGAATGGATTAGATGACCTCTGTGATCCCTAAGTTCCAACTCTATGATTTTATGAAGAGTGGTTCAAAAGATTAGGTAAGGTTCTTCCGATTTGAAAAGAGACAACCATAATCTGTAGAGGTGTGCACATGGGGCCCGTGTTTTTGTTTTTCATTTTTGTTATTTAAATATTCTGATTTTGTTTTCATAAATATAAAATTGTTGTTTTCGTTTTTGCTTTAATTTTCATTTTCCATTGGTTTCAATGGAAAACACATTTTTGGCTCTAAACTTTTGGTTTTTCACTATATGTGGTGTAAACATGGGGTGAATATACATTCAATGGAAGGCAATATGCATACCAAATTCCAAAAAGATTGGATAAAGGAATCCAATTTTAAAAGTAGTTGAATTATTTTATTTTGCAAAAATCTTCATATACATTCTTAGCTGTAACTTATTTGCCTCACAGTAAATATAGATGAAACTTGGCAGGTGTGTACCCCTTCCTATATTTACTATCTCTGCCAACATTCAGAAGGATTGGATAAAGGGTCCTGGTGGTATAAGGAATTAACATATAAATGCATGTTTGACTGTAACAACTTTGTAGTCCAACCAGTATACATGGAATTTGGCAGGGCTGTATATCACACTTTCACAATAATCTCTGCCAAATATCAGAAAATGTGATAAAGGGTCACAATTTTATATGCCTGCACAGCATATGCAGAGAAGGCACCTATGCCAGGGATTCTCTTATGTGTCACTGTGGTATAAGATCGGTTTGTGATGCCAATTGACCAGCAGAAAGGTCAACCAAATGTCCTCATTCTGTGATGTGACCATCCCAACATGTCTCCCTCACTTGTTACTGGGAAGTCAGAAGCATCTGTTTAGGAAAGAGTCAATATTCTCTCATGTCCTCTCTCACAGTGCTGCAGGATGTGATTGTGATGATAATTGGTTAGCCTGGATATGTAAACTATGTCTCCTGATTGCTGGGATGCTATCCCCAAAGTCCCAGTTATGTCCTTTCTATGCCCGCCTGAGGGCCGCCCCCTATGCCTGCCTCGAAGCCACTACTGATTGATCCTGTAAAGCTGGAAGCATGCAGTAATTGGCCAGTGAATGTGTCTGTCAGTCTGTCGGGTTCCTCCACATCCTCCCTCCTACAGACTCTCTCCCCCTGCCATGCCAGGTGCCTGTCTCTGCCTGACACTGCATGTGCTGCTATTTATCTGAATAAAGGTCTTCAAGGGGACAACTTCAATTGCTTATAAAATTGGGTCCCTTTATTAATTTGTCCTGTAGTTTGGCAGGGATGACAGGGAAGGTATGTGATACATTCCTGCCAAATATCTTATAAACAGGATGGAATATACAAATGTTACAGCTGGACATGTGTTGTCAAATTAATGTCTTATAACATCAGGACCCTTTATCCAATCTTTCTGAAAATTGTCAGGAGTGTTAAGCTTGTGAAGGCACATAATATTGCCAGGTTTCATGTAAAGGTAAAGATAAAGAAGTTGTAGCCATGAATGTGTATGGAGCTTTTCTTAAAATCACAACTTTCAATTGCTTCTGAAATCGGTTCCCTTTATCTAATCATTTCAAAAATTGGTACATATAATGCCCTCCATAGCGGATATAATTGCCTCATGTTTCATAAGAAGTGAATAAGAAACAAAAATGTTATAGCCAGAAATACATTTTTCAGTTTCTTCAGTTTCCCTTTATTTTAAAAACACAATGATGTTTTCATTTCTATTTTCATTATTATTATTTTTTATTTTTGTTATTGCAATAACAATAATAAATGACAATTTTCATTATCGCTATTGTAATAACGAAAATGACATGCACACCCCTAAATCTGATCATGTTTTCTAGATGGTTCATCATAAACCATAAATGATGAAGAGAAAGTAAATAGGGAGCTATTATTTTCCAATACTCATAATATCAGGATACACCTGACGAAATTGTCAGACAGCAGAATTAAAAGAAAGAAAAAATATACTTTTTTGCACAAGACACAATTGAGCTGTGAAGCCCATTGTCATGGGATATTATGAACATCAATTGGAGAGATGGGTTCAAGGAAGTGTTAGATGAATTCATGGAGTCTAGTTCTATCAATAGCTATTAGCCAAGATTGATGGAGGAATGAAACTTCTGTAAGCTATAAACTGAGTGAATGAAAGGAAATTGATAACTCCATTTATATTTTTGTATTCTTCCTCTAGATAAATCATTGTTGGCCACTGCCAGAGACAGGATATTGGACTAGATAGACCATTGGGCTGATGCAGTATGGTAGCTCTCATGTTCTTATAACTAAGGAGGAAAAAAAGATGATATCGCTAAGAGTTTGTGGATGAATGGTAGTGAGGTGTTTTCCAAATAAACTGTAACATGGGTTGTTGGTGAAGAAGTTGTTTTAGCCCCAAGACATAAGAAGAAATGTTGGTAAAGACTTCATATATTTTGGATTTATATTCTAACCTATACATTGACTAAAGGCGGCTAACAACAAATGAACCCCCTCTCTTACTTGAGGGAGTCACTTCTCCTTTACTCCTTAATTTCCCTTTCCTTTTCTCCACTCACTCTCACCCAACCACCCCCAGCCTACTCTTTCCAACTCATCCAACTTTCACCTGGAGTAGTCCCGCCCCACCTCTCCAACCTCTCCACTCATGGAGAGGCCATAACTACTCCCGCAAACCCTCCGAGCCTACTCCAACTCATCCCAATCCCCCATCTCTCTCCTAGGGAAAGTCCTCTCACCCTCTTTCCCTTAACTGCCCAGCCACAATCTGCATGTTTTAATTGGATTAAGCTGTCAGTGGGTGTTAACCCACATGATGGGCGATTGTCATCCCGGCCAGGGAGGGATACCTCTGGCTGGGTTAGCTCCAGCATCGGGAACACACAGCCCCATGGCCTGACATGGCCAGGGAGGCAGAGTGGAGAGAGATGTGTGGCTGGCCAACTCCACCCCTACGCTGTGGCTGGTGCCCTGGCCCCCGCTGCCAATAGCAGGCAGACAATGGCAGGCCAACCTAAATGTGGACCCGCTTCATTCTGGGTCCAAACTGGACCCACATCTTGTGGTAAGTGAGCTAAAGCAGGCTGAACCGAGCCTGTGTTATGTCTGTTAACACCCAATGATCAGTATCCATGACTGAATTTTTTTGCTTATGTCTCACATTAGAGCTCAACGTCAGAGCTGTTATTTTCCACTCCTGAAATAACTACCATCAACCAATCTAAAGACACATCTTGTTTCACCAACCATTCCTAAAAAATAAGTTTGAGTATCCAGGAAGAAGTTTGTAGACAATGTCAAAATATGGGGGAAAATTTACAAATTCAGTGAACGGTTTATTTGGCCTGACTTATTGAAGTACTCACCAAACTGTTGCTGCATATAGTTTTTAAGGAGGACTTAGAAAGTAGAATTTATATCGGGGCGGGGTGAGGGTACCTCAGGCCTACAGGTGAAATGTGGCCCATGGCAAGTTTGTATGTGGCTCCTTCCAGTGCCTGCATCTGGCTCGTGGACCAGTTCCTGCTCCCAACCACTGAAAATCTGAGCTCAGGGTAAGCAAACATGGATGAGGGCAAACATGGCAAACATGGATGAGGGCATGCAAACAAAGATATGGGACAGATCCATGCAATAGAACCATAATTGGGGACCTCTTTTTCTTGAGTCCACCCCATAAGCCACATCTGCACCACCAACTTCTATGAGGTCCCTCAAGATTGTACTAATTTCCAAAGTTGGTCCCGAGAGGGAACGGTTCCCCATCCCTGAATATTTACATGCAGATGGGACTGTCTGTAAATTAAGGCTGAAGTTGCAAGCCACCGTGAGCTGTTTCTGATGGAAAGAGCTCTTCTGCAATGAGTGGCATGGTGCGATAGAGATGTTCATTCCGCTACTTTTGTCTGTGATCTTTCACAATTTTCGCTGGCACTACTTTCCAAGATTATTTCCAACACTTTCCGATAATTCCAATGTTGCAAAGCAAAGGTCATGGAATTAGCAAAATGCTGACAGAAAAGCTGCGGAAAGTCGTGGGCAATTCTGAAATGGTGGAATGAAATATCGGCATGGAAAAAGGAGTTGCTGCTTCAGCCCTACATAGAATATAAAGTTTCATAGTTTTTGATGAGGATCTTTAAATGGTTACTTAAATTTTTAAAAAATAAAACACCCACACACACATAAAGGTTTAAACAGTAAACAGTGAAAATATTCTCAAAAGAAGACAAAAGAAAAAGTAATCTTGGAATACTAGTCATTTTTGATGTTTTCTCCCATTGTCCTTATGTGCTGAGGTAAATGACTAATACTGCCAGAAATATTGCAGACCATTTCCAGGTCAAAAACTCTGTCCCCAAGCCCTGTAATTTCATATTATATAATATGAAAATAAAAATACACAGGAGAAAGATGACCAGTTGTTAATGCTGTCTCTCTAACTGGAATGTAAGCACCAGGTAGTTTTCATGTACTTTCAGATGTAAACTAGCTTTTAATGAGTAGACAAATCATGACTCCATTATGTGATCACATTTCTATGAGGGAAAAGAAATACTGGCCTCACATTAATTTTTAGCCACACTTCTCTTGCTATCTGCATGGGTGGAGCCAGACAAGACAGAGGGTATTAACAGATCATGTCCTCCTTCCCCTGGTCGAGCAAGCTCTGGCTGCAGGAACAAATGTTTCCACAGCTCCCCAAGCCGGGGAGGGGGTGGAGAGTGATGTGCAGCTGCCCAGTCACATCACCGCACTCCTGCCGTCATCCCGCCTCCCCACCATGATGGGCAGCCATAACTGTCTATTACAGGCAGCCATGACTGGGTGCCATGACAACCCCCCATGCCAGAAGGAGCTGGGCCTGGTTCTGCTCACTTTGGCCCAGCTGGGAAGCCGCTGGGCCCAGACTGTGGGCCCACTTTGATTCCGGCCCACAGTCCAGGCCCAGCCACCACCCCGGGCTGTGTGTTCCCACCAACGCAACTAATCTGGCCAAGGGGTAGCCCTCCTCCACTCCCGGGTGGGAAGACAGCCACCCGTCATGTGAGTTAACACCCACTTTGGCAGCTCCAATTGCAAACCACAACACCATACAGGGATCAAGCCACCGCAGCTCATCTGGCCTCACCCTGTCTCCTGGACCCTCTTCTGCCTTGAGTGGTATTTTGCAAGCTCATGAGGAACAGGAAAAAGACAGATAGAAACAAAGCAGTATCCTTTCCTGGAGGAAACTACCTAAACCATATATAAGGTGGAGCAAAATCAGTTCTCACAACTGCAATATTTGCCAATGCTGCCTGCAAGATCAATGAGCAGCAGAGTTTCCTCCAAAAGGCTGTTTTCAGGTCGCTTTTGTTCTGTCATTTCTCCTTTCAGCTGCTATGGTTTCTCCTCCAGCAGTTGCACTTCTAGAGATTTAATTTTTGCACTCACCTGAAAGAGATGCTTTTCTCATTTCTAGTATTGCTTGCTTTCCCCTATATAAGTGGAAGCCCTGATGCAATGATTTTTACCTGAAATCCCATGGGTGTTCATTATGCTGTATTTATACCACTGTTCTTCAACAAGATATGCTTTTCTGTATTTTCTTTTTTTCTTTCCTTGTTTTTCTCCCCCTAGATTCACTTTTACTGTAAAGCCTTTCATTTGTAGGTTTCTTTCTTTGTTATTATTATCTTTTTTATCTCAGACAACTGTTTAAAGATCCTCTGATGCCTTATGAAAAACTTTGAAAACCTTTTCACTCAGAGACTGCTCTATATGGATATCGTTTGTTCTGTATCCGTCTTCCCTTCTCTTTCTATTACTAGGATCATTTGCATTCAAAAAGATCTTTATCACTTCCCAGTTCATCTATTGCTGCCATTTGTCCTCATTCACAGTCATAATTCCATTTTTGTGACATCACAATTAACTACAGTGGAGATGATTCTGATGTAATAAACAGAGCATCCAGACTCAAAATGAGAAACAGGCAAAAGGAGTGGGTGAGCTCAACCGATAGGTTCCGGTTACCTGTGGAGTGTGGGGCGATAGTGAGGGAGATGGCACGAGGACCCAGAGATTACCAGCGGCTCCTGTCAGGGTGAATGCAGTCAGCTGCGAGCACCCTGGACACCTACTAATTGCTCTGTCCTCGCCGATGGCAGTGTTACCTGTGGAGTGCGGGGCGATAGTGAGGGAGACGGTGCGAGGACCCAGAGATCACAGGCAGCTGCCGTCAGACTGAGTGCAGCCAGCTGTGAGCACCCCGGACGCCTACTAAGTGCTCTGTCCTCACCGGAGGCAGCGGCAGCGGCGCGTGGCCTTAGGCGAGCTGCTGGGCATGCCGGGTGGTTGCTATTTCCAGCCAGCTCCCGATGTCAGTATACAAGAAGGGAAGACCGGAACCCTCCGTTGGTTTGCCGCCACTTTCTAAGATGCTCAAACAACGGCAGTTTGATAGTTTCTTTCACAGTTCGGTTGCGGGCGTGGGGGATTTGTTAACTTCCTCTCCCCCCGCTATGCCCATCAACTACAGTCTGCCCCCTGGTCCACCCATTGAGTTGGCCTCCTGCCATCAGGGGTATGGCATGTTGGAAACTCCTCCCTGTAGGGACCCCCCAGTGTTGGGCAATTTGTTCGAGCCTGTGCTAGAAGGGATGAAACTACCAGTGGGCGAAAGGCTGGCTGCCTTTTTGACTGAGCACGTCATGCTTACAGCAGAGATCTTACAGTTTATGTTTNAAGGCTGGCTGCTTTTTTGACTGAGCACATCATGCTTAGAGCAGAGACTCTACAGTTTATGTTCCGTAAACTTTCGTATATGCAGGTCAAGATGGATTCTGTTGAGGGGTTGTTGCAGGGTCCTGGGTCCTCCTCTGCCCTTGGCCAGGGATGGCCCCTGCTCTGCCCAATTGGCCCCTGCACCTCCCCACCTGTCGTCTCGGGCCTCACAGAGCCCAGCTGTCTCTCCCCCTATTATTTTTTCTGACAAAGTGGAGCCTTTTGGGCTATTGCCAGCCTCTCTTATTTTTACTATAATCCCCTGAAGTGGCCATCAAGCGCTGTTGTGGGGCACCCCTTTGGATGTGGCCGAGCATCTCAGACTGCTCCTAAAAAGATTGTGATCATTAGGAAGGACATTGTCTCAGTGGACCACCTCCTTACTCTACCTGACAGACAGATGATTATTGTTACCTTTGTATCCCCTGGATTGCCTTCCCTTATTCAGACTTGGAAGGACTATCTTGAGGACCATGCTGTTTTTATTGCCTGTGCCTTTCAGGCCTCGCCCTCGTAGCACAAGGGGTGTTCTAGGGAGCCTCGGACCCTAGTTCCTGCTACAGGGGTGGGAAGCAGGCCTGCCTCTTTTCTTCCATGTTCTTCTCCCTGTTTGTGTCCTTCGCCCCGAGTTTCATCCCCGGGGCCCTGCTCCCCTGTTCCTTCTCGGTGGGGATTCACAGGCCTGCTGCTAATTCATTCCGCCATCCCAATGGCCAGTCATGATCTGGCTTCTACCAACGTGCCTGCTCTCAGAGCGATTGGGGGAGCCCTTCTGTCCCCTCCTAAAAATAGTGAAGCCATGCCTTTGCCCTCCCCCTCATCAGCCCTACAGGCCCGCTGTTTCCAGCGTTTGGAAACTCTGTATATGTAGCTGGGGGAGTTAAAATCTGGGGAGAATAGTCTTGGTTCTTCCGGTGCGCCTGTGAGGTCTGCCCTCTTATTATTGTTAATGGTCGGGTGACGGATGACCTGGTGGGTAATTTCACCTTTCATTCCCCCAGGGATCCAGTGCCCTTGATTTCCTCCTTATTCCCCCTAACCTGTTGTCTATGGTTTCTAAACTAACGGTTGTGTCTCTGTTTGTTTCCAATCATCTGCCCATAACTTTATTTGTTGCTGATCCCTTGGCTAGGATTGATGCATCAGCCCCCGGCATATTACCTCTATGGGCTGACGAAGACCTCCCCCTGGTATGGGCAAAGTGGTCTGATGTCCAGTCAGATGCTGTGGCCACGTTTACAGCTTCATCCCTAGTGAATAGCCTTTGTTCAGAGATTGCAGCCCGAGGTCCAGATTCGGTGGCTCGGTATGAGGACTTCTTGTCCTTGTTGTCTCCCTTGATTACGCGGAGGATTACTGACCATTTGAATATAATTCAACCCCCTAGATCCACCCCTCCCTGGTTTGACATGGACTGTCGCAGGTCTAGGGCCATTCTTCATCGAACTGCTAGGGAGCTTAAAGCCAACCCATGTCAATCCTTTAGGTCTGGTCTAGCTGCGTTACGCAAGGACTACCGGAAACGTTTGGCCCTCAAGCTAAACAATCATCTAAAAGCCCAGTAGTCCTTGCTTATTACCGCAGCCAATGCTAGGGAATCCCGTCAATTTTGGGCTATAATTCGCTCACACCAGAGGAGGGGAGGGCCCCCTGGTGGGGTTAGTCTCTACCCTGTAGTATGGCAGAATTTCTATGAGGCACCATTTTCTTGCTCCAAGGTGGGACCCTCTGCCCTTGACATCTTGCCTGAGGATAGGTTTCAGAGTTGGCCCCCTGTGTCTACCAAGGAGGTAGTGGCTCTCATTGAACACCTTAAATCTGGGAAAGCCTCGGGGCCTGACTTTATATCTCCTGAATTACTGAAAAGTAACCCAGAATAGTGGGCCAGGTTGCTGGATCCCCCTTTTACCTGTATTAATGATACTGGCATCTTTCCTGCCTCTTGGCTTTCCAGTATCATTATTCCCATCTATAAAAAGGGGGATCCTATGCTCCCTGGGAACTAACGGCCTATCAGCCTACTCAGTATTGTGGACAAATTATATGCTAGATTGCTACTGGACAAATTACAAGCTTGGATGGCAACGTCCTCCATTATCGAGCCCGAACAAGCTGGCTTCCAGGAAGGTCTAGCAACAAGGGACCATATTTTTGTTTTAGCTGAATTAATTTCTAAATATGCCTCCTCTCGGAGGAAACTCTATTTATGTTTTGTAGACCTGGAGAAGGCTTTTGATTCGGTTTGTAGGGAACGTCTCTGGGTAAAGCGGAGCTCTTTAGCTATTGACCCCAGATTACTGTTCCTTTTGATGCAACTCCATGCGGGAAATTCCCTGCGAGTCCGTTTTAACCCTCGAGGTGCCTTATCTAGGCCGTACAGGTTCGAGCTGGCGTGAGGCAGGGGTGTCTATTGGCCCCTGCTCTTTTCAATTTGTACCTGAATGACTCGGTGCATACTTTGAAAATGATTGACATGCATACCCCCAAAATTGGTCACCATCGAATCTCCCTCCTCTTATATGCTGATGACACTGTACTGATCTCCCAGATCCTGGTGGGCCTGAGACGTTCAATACAAGCATTTGGGGACTATTGTCAGGTCAAACTCTTGTCAATCAATTTTGCCAACACTAAGGTTCTGATGGTTGGGCCCAGAGGTGTTCAGAAATTGCATTGCTGGGCAATTGGCACTAATTCCAT
>QEPC01000102.1:1255934-1306629 GCA_003113815.1 Sphenodon punctatus
CCTCCCCCAAAGCAGTGACTCGCAGGAAGATCCGGCCCATCCTTTTCCTTGACTTCTTGGAATATTTTGGGGTGGAGGGTCCATCGGTCTGATCCAGATTTTTATAATTTTTTTACCTCCCATGACTTGGTGCTCCTCCAAGAAACATGGCTGACAGAGCCCCCTTTTTCAGGAAGTTGGAGGGGTTTTGACACCTACTGGTTGAATGCGGCTCCCTCTAGCTCTCATGGCCGGCCTAGTTGTGGTCTTGCATTGTTTATTTCCTCCATCCTATCTGTTCAAGTGCAGTGTCTTAGTTTCATTAAAGCCTATTGTATTCTTTTTTATTGTTTGTTTCACACTGGTCTTGAAATGGTAATTGGTATTGTTTATATTCCCCCTGAACAGTCTGTTTATTATAACCCAGCCATTTGGGTATCCATCACTGACCAGGTTCAATCTGCCATGGAAAGGTTTCTGGCTGCGTTTTTGTTGCTTGGAGGAGACTTCAATTCAAGACTTGGGAATCTTGCGATAATGCAGGTTACCTCTACTTTGGAGGACTCAGCAGATTTGTTATTTATCCCCACCTGCCATTCTATGGATCTAGTTGTAGGCCCAAGAAAGACACTTATGGAAAAACTGATGCTTGATCTGGACCTTATCATCATCAATGGTCGGGTGGAGGATGACCTGGCGGGTAACTTCATCTTCCACTCCCCCCAGGGTTCCAGTGCCCTTGATTTCCTCCTCATTCCCCCCAACCTGTTGTTCATGGTATCTAAATTAACGGTTGTCCCTCTGTTTGTTTCCAATCACCTGCCTATAACTTTATCTGTTGCTGACCCCCTGGCTAGGATTGCTGCACCTGCTCCTGGCATGTTATCTTCATGGGCTGACAAAGACCCCCCTCTGGTATGGGTTAAGTGACCTGATGTTCAGTCAGATGCTGTGGCCGCGTTTATAGCCTCATCTTCAGTGAACAGTCTTTGTCTTGAGATTGTAGCCCGAGGCCCTGACTCGGTGACTCAGTAGGAGGACTTGGTGTCCTTGTTGTCTCCCTTAATTACACGGAGGATTACTGACCATTTTAATTCAATCCAATCCCCTAGTTCCACCCCTCCCTGGTTTGACGTGGATTGTCGCAGGTCTAGGGCCATTCTTAGTCGAACTGCTAGGGAGCTTAAGGCCAACCCATGTCAATCCCTTAGGGTTGGACTAGCTGCGTTACACAAGGACTACCAGAAGCTTTTGTCCCTCAAGCTAAACAATCATCTAAAGGCCCAGTGGTCCCTGCTTATTACCGCAGCCAATGCTAGGGACTCCCGTAAATTCTGGGCTATAATTCGTCTGCACCAGAGGAGGGGAGGGCCCCCTGGTGGGATTAGTCTCCACCCTGTAGTATGGCAGAATTTCTATGAGGCACTATTTTCTTGCTCCAAGGTGGGACCCTCTGCTATTTACATTCTGCCTGCAGATGGGTTTCAGAAGTGGCCCCCCGTGTCTACCGAGGAGGTAGTGGCCCTTATTGTACATCTTAAACCTGGGAAAGTCCCGGGTCCTGACTTTATATCTCCTGAATTACTGAAAAGTAACCCAGAATGGTGGGCCAGGTTGCTGGCTCCCCTCTTTACTTATATTAATGATATCGGTGTTTTCCCTCCTTCTTGGCTTTCCAGTATCATTATCCCCATCTATAAAAAGGGGGATCCTATGCTTCCTGGGAACTATCGGCCTATCAGCTTACTCAGTATCGTGGCCAAACTATACGCCAGACTGCTACTGGATAAATTACAAGTTTGGATGGCGAGGTCCTCCATTATCGAGCCCAAGCAAGCTGGCTTTCAGGAAGGTCTAGCAACAACGGACCATATTTTTGTCCTGGCTGCATTAATTTCTAAATATGCCTCCTCCCGGAGGAAACTCTACTTATGTTTTGTAGACCTGGAGAAGGCTTTTGATTCGGTTTATAGGGAATGTCTCTGGGTAAAGCTGAGCTCCCTAGCTATTGATCCCAGATTACTGTTCCTTTTGATCCAACTCCATGTCGGAAATTCTCTGCGAGTCCGTTTTAACCCTCGAGGTGCCTTATCTAGGCCAGTGCAGGTTCGAGCTGACGTGAGGCAGGGGTGTCTATTGGCCCCTGCTCTTTTCAATTTGTACATGAATGATTAAGTGCATACTTCGAAAATGATCGACACGCATGCCCCAAAAATCAGTGACCGTCGAATCCCCCTCGTCTTATATGCTGATGACACCGTTTTGATCTCCCAGACCCTGGTGGGCCTGAAATGTTCAATACAAGCATTTGGGGACTATTGTCAGGCCGAACTTTTGTCAATTAACTTTGCCAAGACCAAGGTTCTGGTGGTTGGGCCTAGAGTTGCCCAGAAATTGCATCGCTGGTCAATTGGCACTAATTCCATCGAGCAGTTTCGGTGCTTTAAATATCTGGGGGTGATTTTTTTCCTCCCATATGGGCTGGAATGCCCATTTTGAGGCTGTACAAAAGCTTGTTAAGAAATCTTCAATGGCAATCATTAAGTTCTTTTTTGGCCAGGGGGGGAAATTGGTTCTCCCGGCCCTTCATCTGTTTACGGCAAAGATTATAAGCCAGCTCCTTTATGCGTTCCCCGTGTGGGGGCCATCTTTCCTTTTACAATTAGAAAGTATTAAAAATAGGTTTTTATGCTCAATTTTGGGTGCCCCCCGGGGGTCTCCTCTGGTTATCTTGAGAGCAGAGGCCCTCTGTCTGCCTCTTAGAGCATATGCTCTCCAGGCGCTGGTAATCTATTGGGCTCAGGTGGTATTATTCCCCACTTTCGAGGATTCCCTCTTAACTATGTCTATTCAAGGAGGCCTTGGGGATTCCTGGAACCAAGCAGCTGTGAAGGAAGTTTACCACCTAGGGTTCTCCCCAGAGAGCTTGAAAAGTTTAGACTTGGTGGCCACTAAGAGCCTAGTTAAAAGAAGGGTGCGGGACCAGACACTCCAATAGGAGGGTGTGCTTTTGACTGCTCAGAAGGTGGCCCCAGCATACAAACCGTATAATCCATTGGCCCCGGGGGCTTACTATCTCTTTACATGGCACAATGCCAAAAACGTGTAGCTTTTTTTTAAAATGAGAGCTAATGTATTTCCCTCAGCAGTAGTGGATGGCCGCTATAAGAGGATCTCGTGGGCCCAGTGGCTTTGTCCCCTGTGGCATTTAGGAGAGATAGATACTGTAGATCATATGCTTTTTAGGTGCCCTCTATTTGCCTGTCCTAGATATAAATATCTTGGGGGGATAGTTATGAGCTTTAGCGCACCCAGTTCAGAGATACAGAGATTGCTTAGCCCAATGGATTCGGCTTCATCTAGGGCAGTGGTGAGCTTTTCCTTAGCAATTTTCCACACACGACAGGCGCTTCTGGACCCCCTGTGTTTGGTCCGTGTGGTATCTCTTGATTTCTTATTGGAGTCAAAGGCCTTCCCCAGGGTCTGGAGTAGCTGCCCTTTGGTTAGCTGTTGGTCTGAGTGCTAGTGCCTTGTGGTCTAGCTCCTGTGGGGGTGGGCTGGACTTTTTGATTGTGGCTGGTCTGGTTGTAAGTTTTGATTACTAATGCCTGCTTTTGGCCTATAGCGGGGGTTTACTGGTACATTGTTGCACCTTTGGTGCCTGTTTTGTATTTTATTGACTTGCCCTTTCTGGGGCTTTATTCATTAAATGTTGATATCATGTCAGTTTTGTTAAGGCCTCGGCTAAACAATAAAGTTTGATTTGATTTGATAGGTTCCATGTTATCATGTAAATGCCTCTAGCAGTAAAGCCACAAATGGTAGAAACAACAAAAAATATATAGCTAAATTATGGCTCAAAATCCATATAAACATAAGCAAAATTGAACAAACATAGTAAATCAAGCGGTTAAACTCTGCAGACTCCTCAACACCTTGAAAAAACCCTGTGCTCAGATTCTAACAAGCATTTATGAATACAGAAAGACAGACACTGCTTGAATGATGGCAAACTGTAAAGCAAAGGAAGAGACATCTCTGTGAGCACTCTGATGCTAGTGATGGGTGAACGCAGTTCGGAAGTTTGGAGTTCGACCCGAACTCAGCCTGTTAGGATGACTGAACCCGAACCCAAATCCGAACACGAACTGACTGAACTGAACTCAATTCTGAACGTTGAAATGACCGAACAGTTCGGTCACTTCGGATTGCATTCAGCTGAGTTCAGTTGGCAAAAAAAGGTTCACTGGAAGGTCAAACGTGACAGGGAGGGGTAGTCAGCTGAGGAGCAGACTTCCAGGCACCAGGGGTGGAGAGGCTTGCAAGAAACAAAACTATCTGCCTCCCCCCTTCCCAACACCTTCTGAGCTAGTCACTGTTCCTGAACAGCAGGCGTTTCAGAAGGCTCCCTCTCCCAGCATTTCCCAGCTCCCCAATCCATTGCAATCCTCCTCCCATTTCACCCATCCAACCCATCTACCCCCATATTCTCATTCATTTATTTAGCTTAGCTTAGATAGATTTAGTGGTTATTTTTTGTTTTTACCCCTCCCTGTGTTCCCTGTGTTCAATCTTCCTTCCTCCCTCCCCCCTCCATTGAATCCTTTCCCTCTCCCATATATTCCATCCCAGATTCCCTTCCCTTCCCCTGTTTTTTCATTTAGAGTAGGATTATTAGATTGCTTTAAGTTTCATTTCAGTTTTGTACTGAAATGAAACTTAAACCTTAAACTGAAACCTTGTGTTGTTTGTGATTCCCCCCATCCCATAGATAGATAGATAGATAGATAGATAGATAGATAGTAGAGAGTTGTAGGAGTTAGCTTAGTGATAGAGATAGCGTTAGTGATTTAGTTTTAGTGTTTGTAGAAGTAGGCTTGTGTACTTATTAGATAATCCATTTAGTTCATAGCATTTAGAATAGTTAATAGCAGTTAGATTTAGTGTAGTGATAGATATATATAATATTAGATAAAAAAATTAAATTAAAAAAGACCATATAAAAACCAAAAAACCAAGTAAAAAACCAAAAAAAACCATATAAAACTAAATAAATAACAAAAAAAACCATATAAAAACCACCAAAAAACCCATAACAAACCATTTCCCGAATGGCTGAACCGGAACCGAATGGCCGAACCGAACAACCGAACCTGAACCGCGATCTGTTCTCCCATCCCTATCTGATGCCCCCCCAATAACACGAAAAAAACATGGACAAACACGTCATTACTTTTATTTATATATTACAGCCATGAGGTGTTTAGTGAGGTGAGGTGAGATTTTTTATTAATGTTACTGAATATTTGATTGATATTTGCTGCTTTCATTTCAACTCAGACAGATCTCCTGCTAAGAGAGCCAATCTCCAAGGTTACCCAGTCCAGGAATTCAAGTAGAGAATATCCTAAGGGCATCACTCTAGGAAATGTTAAATGGAATAAATAAATATAAATAAAATAAAATACGTTGTTATTTTTAACGTATTCACATGTGTTGGCGGCCCCTCATGATTTTTTGCAGGCCCTTCATAAAGCTAGAGCTCCCTCTGTCTCCCCATGTATTGGGGGACTGTGGGGCTGTCCTCAAAACATGGGGTCCTGTGCAGTTGTGCAGTCTGCACTTGCCTAGATCTAGCCCTAGGGTCCTCCCCTTGCAATCATGGGAGAAAGGATAGGCCTAGGTGACATTTACAGGTCCTTTTCACACAGACACACTAACACTGGTAAAATGCGTGTTACATTTTATTATACATGTTGTAGGGCAGCAGGTGTGCTCTGTGGGTGACCGGCAACATGTATAATAAAATTTGAAAAGGTCCACAGTGACTACGTCTGGGGTATATCAGGGAACTGACTTTGTCCGTATGGATGTATTGGAATCAACAGAAGTTGCAGCCTGTTCCAGTCTATACTCTTTCCAGGTCTTTCTTCCCAAGGTTCACTCCACAAATAGACAGACAAAAAGCCTAATAACAATCCACAGTCTTATTTCAGTTAAGGCCATGTTGCTATTGCAATGTAATTAATTACTCTGCATTTTGGCAAATAGGGTTAGACTGCTGTATCTATGTCCACGTGATGGAAAATGTTTGGAGAACAACTGCTGTAAATAAAGAACTTACTTCCCGTGAAGGTTTTCAGCTGACTAATCATTAGGACTAAAGTTTGTGAAACACACCGGATTTACAATTGTTCCCATGAATGACCAGATATTACCCTACTTTTTGTCAGTAATGTGATCACTGGAATAACAGCAAATTGAATTCCATGCTTTCCTTTGTTAAACTGTTAACCAATTATGTTTGTGACTGGACAAACAAAGTGAGGTTCTGCCTGCATTCAGTTCAATTGTAATTCTCTATCAATTCCTTATTAATGACCAAGTGAGTTTTGAGAACTTATAATTTCAGGGACTGCTATAGGCATTATTGGGTATTTTCAGACATTACGAGACTACACTCAACCACAGTGAATCCCCGGTGGTGGTCATTTGTCCCATAACATCTGTTGTGTGTTCCACGAGAGGTTCACCACAGTCAACCTCCAACGGGAATCACAATGACTGCGATTCTGGACCTCCGGCTGCCCGGAGATCCAGAATCGTGGTTAGCTGGACCATGATCCAGGATCGGCCAAAAGTAACATCTGTTACATTGACCCATCCTGGATCGTGGCCCAGACCATCATGCTGGATCGGGCGCAGCAGCCAGATTGGCTGCTATGCCCGCCCGTCTCTCAGAGGGCAGGTGGCCAGGGGAGCACAGGGGGCGGGCGGGTCTGAGTGACTGCACATCATGCCGCACGGCCCCTCCCTGATCCCCCTCCAGAATCAGGCCGGCACGTCTAAAGGATGGCTGGTCTGATTCCTGACCGGGATCCAAAATGGATCCTGGTCCGTGGTTCAGCATGGCGGGCCTCCGGGCCTGTCACGTCCGAAATTACCCAATGTCCCAAAGTGTCTGGATGTTTTTGGTGAAAACCAGATTAGTTCTACATATAAACTTTTTTTGACATACGTATCTGATTCTCATCATACCACTCACTCATCATGACCAGTATTAGTGTAATGTGTGAATTAACATTAGTTTTATCCATAATAATTCTTGACAAATGTAGGTATTCCAGTGTTTGGGGTCAATCCAACGACCCATGTACACCATTGCAGGCACTGCGCTCAGGTGAGAACACCCATCCACAGGTGCAGATGCACGCCATGTGCTCAGCACAGCCCCGGGCAGCTGTGCTGTGTGTGCGACACACGTGCACCTGAGCAGGTGCATTCTCACCTGAGCACAATGTCTGTGGGTGGTGTATATGGGCCATTGGATTACTGTCAGTGGCTCTTACTCTTCCAACCTTGTTGTATTCCATTTTCTTGAATTATGGGCCTCCTACCCGACTATCCTTCTCACCTTCTTCTCCCTTCCCCTCCCCCTCCCTCTGCCTTTGCCATTGTTTCCAATCACTGTATAAACCTCATCACTTTGCTCAGTCAAACATTTTAGCACCTGACTTGCCTGACAAAGGACTGGTGAGAAATGTTTACATACCTCCGCCAACTGTGGTTTGTCTAATAAGAGATATCACTGTACTACTTTGCCTCTATTGCTTCTATTTGGGACCAGCACAACATTACTTTATCTCCAATCACTTTGGCATATAACCACAACACCAAAGTGACTGAAATAACCAAGAGAATCAAACCTAAAAAACTGAAAATACCGAAGGGACCAAAATAGCCAAATGGGAAATGAAGTGGGACCAAATAGCATTCATATCCATTTTGTTGAAACCTATTTGAAACAGGCAAAATCATTGGCCATGTTATTTGGCATGGGTTTCCTTGCATTTATATGCCACCCCCTCCTGCACAAGCATCTCAGGGCACCTAACAGCATTTTAAAACACATACAATTGTAAAAAGTCAATGTTTAACCCCACATTAAAATAACCCAACAATAAAACCCCCACCCTAACCCAAACCACCCATCCTGTCTCCCTCAGCAAAGGTCCAGTGGAACAGTCAGGTCTTACACTGTCTACAGAAAGAGGGGAGGTCAACGGCCAGGTGAACTTCCAACGAGAGGGAGTTCCACAGCCATAGAGTGGCCACCAAGAACGGCCTCTTCATGGTCGACACCCAGGAAACCTGGAGGACCTCAAGGAGGGCATCCCCAGATGACCGCAGAGGCCAATCCAGACTCTGGAGGGTGAGGTGGTCCTGCAGATAGGTGGAGCCCAGGCCATTTAGGGCTTTCAAGGTCAAAACCAACACCTTGAATTGGGCCCAGAAGACTATTGGCAATCATGCAGAGAACAGAGCACTGGAGTAATGCGCTCACGATGACACGTCCCCTTAAGGAGATGAGCCACCGCATTCTGCACCAGCTGCAGTCTCCGGACCATCACCAGGGGTAGGTCAACATAGAGCACATTAAAGTAGTCTAATCATGAGGTCATAAAATCATGGATGATCATGGCCAGGTTCGAGTCTGAGACATATGGCCTAAGTCGACGTACGAGATGTAATTGGCAGAATTTGCCCTTTGCCACAGCCGCCACCTGGACATCCAGACAGAGCTGTGGATCCAGCAGCACCCCCAAACTATGAACCTGAGATACCAGGGGAGGACAGATCCCATCAATGATGTGGGCCATCACTCCCCCGGCTTTCCCCACAACCATCACTTCCATCTTGTCGGGATTTAACTTCAAGTGACTCACCCTCATCCAGTCCCCCACAGCTGACAAACCCTGGGTAAGCTCCAAGACTGCCAGATCTGGGTCTGATGAAAAAGAGAGATATAATTGGGTGTCATCAGCATATTGACGACACCTTACACCAAACCGTCTGACGACTTCGCACAAGGGCTGCATATACACATTGAACAGGAGAGGGGATAAGATAGAACCTGGCGGAACTCCACACGTGAGGGTCCAGGGAGAAGATGAATAATCATCTAGCATCACACGCTGAGTTCTCCTGGCCAGGAAGGATTAGCACCATTCAAGAACAGGCCTGCCCACCCCTGCTCGGTCCCGCAACTGAGTCACCAACAACTCATGATCAACAATATTGAATGCAGCTGAGAGATCTAATATAATCAACAGGGTCAAATGACCCTGGTCCAACTCTTGGGAGAGGTCATCAACCAAGGCCACAAGCGCAGTCTCCATGCCATAACCCGAACAAAAGCCAGACTGCGATGGGTCCAGGAAACTGATCCAGTCCAGGGAAGGTTAGAGACTGGATGATAGCTGGCCAAGGTGTCAATGTTCAATAATGGCTTTTTGAGCAGGGGTCACACCACCGCCTTCTTGAGGCAGTCTGACACACTGTCCTCCCTAAGGGAGACACTGACTATCCTAGTCAGCAATGACCCTAATGTCTCCCGACTGGTTTTAACCAGCCAGGATGGGCATGGATCTAACTCACAATAAGGCTGCTTTTAAACGAGGAGCGCTGAAGCGCCTCCTCAACGCCGCATTAAAGGAAAGCCGCCGGAAGTTACTTTCTCCCCGTTGCCGGCGGCGGTGGCTGGAGACACGGGGCTTTGGAGCGGCACATTCTTAAGACTTCAATTATCAGGCTTAAGAAAGCGCTGCTCCAAAGCCCTGTGTCTCCAGCCGCCGCTGCCACCGGCAACGGGGAGAACGTCACTTCCAGCGGCTTTCCTTTAATGCGGCGTTGAGGAGGTGCTTCAGCGCTCCTCATTTAAAAGCAGGCTAAGTGGCTTGAACAGTCCCAGGAACATCCCCCACATCCAAGGGCGACATGTTGTTAGGGTGCAGACGGGGAGAAGGGCACCACGAACACACACTCCACCCGGGGTTTGCTACAGGGAGCCTGCTCTCTGGGAAAAAGGCATCCTCAGGATCTTAGGGTGCCCTTATCTGCTTAACGAATCAGGCAAGATCATCACAGGACTAGAGCAGTGTACTCTGTGCCAGGGAAGGGACAACCACACACCATGTAGACAGGGAATGGGAGCTGAAGGCAAGTGAGGGACAGGGGGCTCAGGGACCCATGGGCACAAGGGAAAGGAGGGGACAGGGCTTGCCATTGGGGCAGGGGAAGGGACCTCTACTGGGATGGGGGAGGGAAGGAAGGACACACTCTATAGGGGTAATCACACACACCTTTCACCCGTATTCTCTCCACACCTGTATCGCGCTTACTCATGACACCAAACTCCTGTTGCTAAGCTCACACACTCCACACTCATTTGGTCAGTTTCTGAACAGTACAGCTGATCACCGGCAAGGAAATCTGCTCCCCGCTGCCTTTTAATACTGTGAGGCCCGCCTTGCTGCTTCGTGCAGGCGTGTGGCGCGTTGGAGGCCCTCAGGTTGCTCCACAGCACTGCACATGTGCCAAGGGGCCAGCTGACTCAGCCCAGCTGGAGTTGTGTCTTCCATCTCTATCCCCGGTGCAGGCTGCTCTGGCTCTGTCAGGGTGCTTCCCTCATTGGGGGATCCTCGGGACTGCTTGTGGCCCAGCCCGCGCCGCTCTCAGTAGCCCTCGTGGCATCCCGGTGAGTTGGGCACCAGGCTTCCAGCCTTCTGTTCTCTCTGCGCCCCCCCATGGGCCCTGACACATGTCTTGAAATTCATTCCATAAAACAGGACAAGATGGGGCTTCAGCTGCCTCTGGCTCACCCACTGTTAATAGTGCCACCTCAAAGCCATGATGAATTTGAGCAATTTTATCAGCAAAAAAGTCCTTAAATAAGTCACAGCGAGCATTAAATAACTCTGGATTCAGGAGGAGGGAGGCTGGACTGACCAGCCCCCGCACCACCTGGAAAAGCTCAGCCAGATGGGACTTACTGGATGCAATGAGGGCAGCAAAGAAAACCTTCTTTACTGTCCACAGCACCATGGCATAGGTATGTAACCAGACTCTATGTCGCAATCGGTCAACTTCAGTATGAGAACGCTGCCACCGTCACTCTAGCCGCCGCTCTTATCGCTTCATTGATGGGGACCTGCATTGTTGGCGATTCAGGAATGGATGCCTGGGAGCCATACGGTCAATGGCCTCCATCAACACAGAATTCCAGAAGGTCACAAGGTCATCAAGTGAACGGCCATCGAAATCAGAGGGATTATCCCCCTGGATATTTGCTTCAGCTCTAATATAGGGTATCTGTCATTATTATCATTATCACCATAGCACCATCAATGTACCTGGGGCTTTCTAATCAACATTTATAGACAGATCCCTGCCCCTGTGGACTTACAATTTAAGAGACAAAGGAGGGGAGACAAAAAGGAGGGAAACTGAGTGAGAGACAGGAATTCACCTGTGAAGTTGCAGGTGCGCAACCATCCATCAAGCAGGCTTAGCTTAGTTACACAGAAGAAGGAGAACCCTAGAAAATCAGAAAATCAGGGTGGAGACTAAGGGAATGAGGAGCTAGAGAAAGCCTGATGGAAGAGGTAGATTTTCAGGAGGGATTTAAAGATGGGGAGGGAGGGAGCAGAACAAATGTATTCATGGAGAGAGTTCCAGGAATGGGGGGTAGCAAGGGAAAAAGGGTAGATATCTTTTGAGGAGTAAAGGATTTGTGAGCAGGCAAGGATGGTAGTAGAGGAGGATTGGAACTCCCAGACGGGAGTGTGACAGGAAACAAGAGCAGAGAGCTAGGAGGAGGCAAGGCCATGAAGGGTCTTGGAACCAGGAGCAGGATATGTGTAGGTGGCATAGAACTGACTCCCATGCCTCCATAAATTTAAACAGTCTTTTCATCCCATACCCCCCCCCCCCGAACTCAGATATCAATTACATCAGTTACATGAATGTGGAATGCACCTTTTTATGATTCACATTATTCTTTATAGCACAGACAGAATTAAACATTCAGTGAATTAGAAATATATTTAGCACTGCAGTACTTGGACCTGGAAGTAGGGGGAGACCCCTGGTTCACGTGTCATCTTAACCATGAACTCACTGGGTGACCTTGGGTCAATCACATATCTCTCAGCCTAACCTAACTCACAGGGTTGTTGTGAGGATTAAGAGTTGAGTTAATTCGTTAGTTAATGTTACAATTAATACACTAAAGAATTGAGCAAAGCAGAGAGAGAAACAGGCAAAGTGAGATCCAGGCAGAGTAAGTTGCTGAGAGTTTGGGTACTGTGAGGACAGGTAAGCCTGCCTGACTTTTTTTTCTTTATCATTGGGTGTTTTTACATGCACATTTCTCCTGCATGTTTGCTGTTACATCCTGAACTTTCTGTGTGTCTAAATCACTCACCCAGATATTAAACATCTGGCTCTTTCAACTTCTGCATAGAACGTCTCCCAGAACTTATGTGTGTAAAAAGTTCTCCTGGTAAACTGCTTTGCTCCAGGCAGCTGTAGTCATGTGGTATCCATGGCATCCTGTCACGTCTACAGCTGCAGCTACTTTAGGCTTCCTCAGGGCAGTGTTTGTATGAAGAATGCACCCAGGAACTACCTCAGGGAACTGCCTCACTGGTGTGTGTGAAAAATGCATCCGGAACTTACTTGTGGACTTGTAAACCCAGAAGATTGAAAAATCCAGAACTTTAAGGTGTGTGTAAAAATCCCCTTTGTCTACATATACTGTTGCTCATATTGCTTGTGCTAGCTAGGGCTAACTAACCTTGAATTAAAAGCTCTGGCTGAATTAAAATTTAGGGTTACCTAACTTTGAATAAAAAGTTAGGCTTGAATAAAAAGTTAGGGATACCTAACTTTTAATTAAAGCCAGGAGTGAATCAAAAGTTAGGGTTACCTAACTTTAAATTAAAACCTAGGGCTAAATTAAAAGTTAGGGATAGCTATCTTTGAATTAAAAGTCAGGGGTGAATTAAAAGTTCTCTAGAAGCCCAATGTCCTCTAGAGAGCGGCTCTTGCAGCAGCTCAGCTCACTGTTGTAATTTGCGGATCGCTTTAGCACCTGTTTGTAGTAACTAAGCTCACTGATTGCTTTAGCAGCTGTGTGAGTGCCCTACCTTCCATCAAAGAGCTTCAAAAGTGTTGCTTAAACTCTTTTAAACAATAAGCTGTGAGGCCTAGCCAGTAGTATAAATTGGGATCTCCCCTGCCAGAGCCTCTTCTCAAGCAGAGAGCCCCAGGCTGAGCGAGCTGCTGATAGTGTTGGCTATAGGGAGAGGAGGCACAGGAGGCTAGCACTAGACTGTATATAACTCAAGAACGCTGCACCCTTGGAGTGTTTTAAAGAACACTTTAAAAAGAAACAAAGTGATAGTAATACAGTGCCCCTGATCTGTATAACACTAGATTTAAGTTAGTTAAAAAGTTAAAAAGAAAGTTAAATAGGGAGATGCAGGTCCAGCAGCAGGGTGGGGGCTATCCAGTGTTTTGCACCTGTTGTAACATATATGATTATCTTCTTCATAGGGAGAGGCATATGTGTGCAGTCAGCGCGAAGAGCTCCTTGCTCTTAGAGAAAGAGAGCAGTCTCTGGAGGCTAGAGTGGCTGAGCTGGAGGAGCTGGGGCAGACTGAGATGTTTATAGAGGAGACCTTCAGGGACATAGACTATTTTTACACGGACTACCTTCCCCCCCGCCACTCAGTGTTTGGGCAGGTGTGCGACTGGGAGGGTGGGGGGGAGTCCATTACATGGTCGGTGTGGGCGGGGGTTGGCTGTGCGCTGGGTGTGTGCCCATGTAAACACCATGGACGGTAGGTGTTTGTGCATGTGCGCTCCCGGTGCACAACCACCTCTACCCACGGAGCCCTCCGGTAAACCGGAGGAGGCTCTGTGGGTGGAGTTGGGTGTTGGTGGGTGGGATACACACACACCTCCAGCTACCTCGCTGAAACACCCAGCCCACCACTCACCCCCATCCATGTATTAATGGCCATAGTAGAGCAGAAGTCTAACCTCTGCTCCTGCAGTCCGTGTGCTGTTCTGGAGGATGAATGTCTTGGGAAAGAAGGGCATCAAGCTTGTATGGTGTGAAATGATCCCATAGCTGGGATCTGCCCTTCAGATGATATAGTATCCTATTACACTGAGGGTGCTTCTCCAGGGGAGGCAACCCCAACTGTCAGGATTAGGCTGGCTGTAGTAGTGGATGATTCAATCATTAGGAGTATAGATGATTGCGTTTGTAACCATCCTGGGCACTGCATGGTCAATTGCCTGCCGGGTGTGAGGGTTTTGGACCTTATGCAACGTCTAGACAGGATTTTAGCGAGTGTTGGGGAGGAGCCAGTTGTCATAGTCCATGTCAGTACCAAGGACATAGAAAGGTCTAGAAAGGATGCTAAGTTCTGGAGGCTAAATTTAGACTTCTAGGAAATCCAGAACCTCCAGGAGAGCATTCTCTGAAATCTTTCCTGTACCACTAGCAGGGCCCCAGATGCAGACTGAGGTCCAGAGTCTTAATGTGTGGATGAGACGATGGTGCAGGCAGGAAGGATTTAGGTTTCTTAGGAACTGGGGAACCTTTGGGGGAAGAGGAAGCCTATACCAGAAGGATGGGCTCCACCTAAACCAAAATGGAACCAGATGGTTGGCGCTAAAAATCAAAAAGGTGGTAGAGGAGTTTTTAAACTAAGATCTGGAGTAAAGCTGACAGTTTCTGTGGAACACGTGGTTTGGACGGAGGCAATCCAAAGGGATGCCATAATTAGTAATGATAAAGTGCATTCCAGTAAAGAGGACAGGAACGAATCAGAGGGAGAACATTCGGACATTAGCATGGAACAGACGGACTTAAATAATTGCAAATTAAACAAAATATGCAATAACAAACACCAGAATAAACATTTTAAAAATATGTTTAAGTGTCTCTATATAAATGCTAGAAGTCTAAAAAGTAAGATGGAAGAATTAGAGTGTTTGGCACTAAATGTAGATATAGACATAATGGTAATCTCAGAGACCTGGTGGAGTGAGGATAACCAATGGGACACTGTAATACCGGGGTACAAAATATATCAAAATGACAGAGTAAATCAAGCTGGCACTACATGTTAGAGACAGCACTGAGTCAAGCAGGATTAAAATTTTACAGGAAGTGAACTGTACTCTGGAATATCTATGGATAGAAATTCTATGTGCAATGAGGAAGTGTGTAACAGTGGGACTATACTATCGATCCCCCGATCAGGACATTGAAACTGACTGTGAAATACTAATCGAGATTAGACAGGCTACTAAAGTTGGAGAGGTAGTAACAATGGGTGATTTCAATTACTCTGATATTGTCTGGGTGAATGTCTCCTCAGGGTGTGATGCAGAGGTAAAATTTCTAGATGCCATAAATGACTGCTTCTTGGAACAGCTGGTCTTGGAACCTATGAGTGGAGGAGCTACTTTGGATCTAGTCTTAAGTGGAGCACAAGATCTGGTGCAAGGGGTAATGGAGGTAAAGCTTCTTGGTAATAGTGATCATAATATAATCAAATTTGACATAGCTATAGAAGGGAGATTGAGAACGACAATAAAAAACCCCTACCACAGTAACATTTAATTTTTAAATTGGGGACTATATAAAAATAAGGAAACTAGTTAGAGGGAAACTAAAAGGAACAGTAGTGAGGGCTAAATGCATGCAAGAGGTGTGGAGATTATTTAAAAACTCCATCTTGGAAGAGCAGATTAAATGAATTTCACAAATAAAAAAAGTTAGCAAGAGGACCAAGTGTCTGCCAGTGTGGCTAATTGGAGAGGTGAAAGAGGCTATTAGAACCAAAAAGGTAGCCTTTAAAAATTGAAAACTAGTCCTAAAGAATATGAAAAAAGAGCATAAGCATTGCCAAATTAGATGTAAAACACTAATAAGATAGGCCAAGAGGGAAGTTGAGGAGCAACTCACTAAAGATGTAAAAAATAATAATAACTTTTTCAAGTAGTTCAAGAAGCCTGAAGCCTGCTAGAGAGTTGGTTGGGCCACTAGATGACTACGGAGTGAAAAGGGCACTCAGGGAGGATGAAGCCATTGCAGAGAAGCTGAATAAATTCTTTGCTTCGGCCTTCACAGCTGAGGATGTTGGGAAGATACCCACACTGAACTGAGACTTTGTAGGTAAAGAATCAGAAGAACTGTCACAAATAAGTGACTCTGTAGGAGGTTCTAGAGCAAATTGACAAACAATGGGGAAGGGTCAACACATTCCTCACTATTTTATTGGAGTTTGTTGAGGGTGTAAATAAGCATAGGGCTTATGCAAATATTGAGGGTGTAAATAAGCATAGGGCTTGTTGATATAGGCCCTTTTCATGCAGACACTCTATCACCGATAAAATGGATGTTACATTTTATAATACATGTTACAGGGCAACACTGCAGCCCTGAAACATGGGCCCTTTTCACACGAGATGCCTCCACCCAGTTTTGATGGGTGGAGATGGGTGGAGGCGTCTGTGTGAACACCATGGGTGGTGGGTGGGGTGCATTTTGCTGGGTGGAGATGGGTGGAGGTGTCTGAACATCGCAAGCAGTGTGTGTACGTGCGTGCATGCTCCCGCGCAACACCCATCTCCACCCAACACCCACCTACGGAACTCCATGGGTGAGTGGAGATGGGTGTTGCACGGGAGCACGCATGCACCTCCACCCACCACCCACAGTGTTCACACAGACACCTCCACCCATCTCCATCCATCAAAATACACCCCACCCACCGCCCATGGTGTTCACACAGACGCCTCCACCCATCAAAACTGGGTGGAGGCATCTTGTGTGGCGGCCGCCGATGTTCGCCATGGTCAATCCGCACATGGGGTCAATTTGAACCACGCTTCCCGGGCTAGCCGGGGGAATGTCCTGGGAAGCGTGGTCAAAAAGATCCCCAGCGGGGACTAAAAAAAAGTAACGTCTGGCCGGTTGCCATGGCCCTGGATCCCCGGCGGGATCCCGGGCCACGGCGCATCTGGCCCGACGCGGCGGCCGCATTGGCCCCGCCGCCCGCCCATCTCCCTGGAGGGCGGGCGGCGGGGTGTGTGGAGGGGGCGGGGCCGTGCGGCCGCACGTTGCGCCGCGCGGCCCAGCCCCCTCCCAGATTCCCCACCGGGATCCCCCCGGCACATCTGATATGGCGTGACGGGGTGACCCCGGCGGGGAATGAATGGGTTGTTTTCAGTACGGGGCCAATCGGCCCCGTAACATCTGAAAACACCCACAGTCGAACTAGAAAAGGTACAGAGAAGGGCAAGAAAAATGATCATGGATATGAAACAACTCCCATATGAAGGAAGGCTTGGTAGGTTGGGATTCATCAGCTTGGAGAAGAGATGTCTGAGAGGGGATATGATAGAAGTTTGTAAAATCATGAGTGGTGTGGAACCTGTAAATAGGGAATGTTTATTAACCCTCTCTAACAGTACTGGAGCAAGGGGACACTTCATGAAATTAACTGCCAGCAGATTTAAAACAAATAAGAGAAAGTATTTTTTCACTCAGTGCACGATTAACTTGTGAAATTTTCTGCCAGAGGAAGTGGTCAAGGCCAGTAGTGTAGCTAGTTTTAGAAAGGGATTGGATAGATTCTTGGAGGATAGGTCTATTAGCAGAGACAGGAGGCTGAGTTTTATGGACTGTAGGTCTGACCCAGTACCACATGATGTATATTCTCATGTAAGTCACCCTGAGCCTAAGGGATAGGGTGGGATAAAAAATATCTAAATTAATAAATAAATCTTTAGATTTGCTATGAGATTTAAAAGTGGCTATATCCAGTATAAAACATTATAATTACCTACATGACCACTATGCCTAATTAGGTAATATTTAAATATTTGATGACATCTATTAGAGGTAATTGGAAATTCAAGAAAACCATAAATTACGAGGTCTCTGTTAAAGTCAGTTTCCATCCCCAATGGATGGATAAAACTGTGTGATTAACCCACTTTGTTAATGTTAACTGCAACATAGAGGGTACCTTTTCTAATCAGGAACACCTGGCACTCAGCCTAGCTTTGTACAGAGGTCAAAACAAAGTTACTAAAAAGTTTATATTATTGACAAATGAACCTGGACATGTTAATTACATGGAATGTATATATATATATATATATATATACCTTTTGCCCTTGTTCACTGTATTTTCCCTGTTGTCTGCACATCTATGGGCATACATACATTATGCGCAGGCACCTGTGTTCATTGCATTTTTCCTAGTGTCTCACTAATCTATAGGACTTTTTTGAGGGTGTAAATAAGCATGTGGATAAGGGTGAGCCAGTTGACATAGGGTAATTTCAGACATAATGATATCATGGTCAACCACAGTGAATCCACTGTGGTGGCCGTTGGTCCAATTATGTCTGTTCTGCTTCCTGCCAGATGTTCATCCCAGTGAATCACTGGCGGGAATCAGAATGACCACGATTCTGGACCTCCAGCCAACCATGATCAGATTGTCCACGATCCGGGATGGGCCACAGGTTACGTCTGTTACCTGCAGCCCGGCCGGATCTTGGTCCCGGAGGGTGGGCGACTGGAGGAGCATGGGGGGGGCTGTGTGGCCACATGTTGTGCTGCACAGCCCTGCCACCTCCCCGATCCCAGGTGAGAATCAGGTCAGCACGTCTAAAGGACAGCTGGCCTGATTCCTGACCGGGATCCGAGATGGATCCCGGTCCGTGGATGAGCGTGGTGGGCCTCTGGGCCCGGTACATCTAAAAGTACCCATAGTGTATCTGGGATTCAGAAATCATTTGATAAGGTCCCTCACAAGAGTCACTTGAGGACATTAAATAGTCATCTATTGTGGATTGGTACCGAACCATCAAACCCGAAATTGGGTTTCGAATCGAACGACCGAACATTCGAATCGCGTTCTGTTCGCCCATCCCTAACAAAGAGCAGGACTAAATGGTCAGTCTTTACAATGGTGTTTACATTACTTCTCAGTGGAGAGAAGTAAATAGTGGAATGCCTCAGGGATCTGTACAGAGACCAGTGTTGTTTAATACATTAATTAGTAGGGGTGGGACATGAGGTCAAATACCGGCTACCGGATTTACCGGTTACCAGATTAAAAAAAAACCACCGGATTGCCGGATTTGTACCAGTTTACCGGTACCGGATTTGTTCCATTGATTTCAATGGGGAACTGTCCCCATTGAAATCAATGGGGAAAAAAACAAAAAACCTCCCCCCTCCCCCTCCCAGACTGTGTGGGTGGAAGGGGGCCAGCCACCCACCCACCCTGCCCAGCCTGGATTAAAAAAAACATTTTTTTAACCCTAAGTCCCTACTATTGCAGGCTCTGGGCCGCTGCCGGGGACCTGGAGCCCGCACCAGCAGGTACTAGGGTGATCCCTGGGGTGGAGGTGGTTTAAGAAACACCACACCCCAGGGATCACCCTACCTCCCCACCCAGGGATCGTCTACCTTGTGCTCCAGGCGGCAGCGGCGGTCTGACTCCGGCGGCTTCAGCACTGGCTGTGGCTGCCAGCTTCAGCGTTACTAGTCCTTCCGGGGAAACCCGGAAGTTCNTGCCAGCTTCAGCGTTACTAGGCCTTCCGGAGAAACCCGGAAGTTCACTGGAAGGCCTAGTAGCACTGAAGCTGGCAGCCACAGCCAGTGCTGAAACCACTGGAGTTGGACCGCTGCCGCCGCCCAGAGCACAAGGTAGGTGATCCCTGGGTGGGGAGGTAGGTGATCCCTGGGGTGGGGTGTGTGTGTTAAACCATTCCCCACCCCAGGGATCACCCTAGTAAAACCGAACCTATGTACCTACCTGCTGGTGCGGGCTCTGGGTCACCGGCGACGGCCTGGAGCCCGCACTAGCAGGGACTTCGGGGGAAAATTTATTTATTTTTAAAGCCAGGATGGGCAGGGTGGGTGGAGGGTGTCCCCCCTTCCACCTTCTCAGCCTGGACTGGGGAGGGAAAGTGGGAGGGGTTGTGGTTTTTTTTACATTGTGACCATTCATTTGAATGGCCGCAATGTAAAAAATCCGGTATGGGGGGAATCCGGTAAATGACCCGGATTACCAGGTTTAATCCGATACTGCCGGTACACCAAATACCGGGCAGTATCAGATACCGGAAGATCCGGAAGTCCCACCCCTATTCATTAGTGATCTGGAAAGGGGAGTAAAGGGTGAGGTGATCGAGTCTGCAGATGACAAATGGGCACTTTATGACGTGCAGGAATGCCACCTTACAAGGCTGGGAGGGAAAACACATTTGCAAATCACAAGCATTTCCCCACAAGTCTGGATGCACTAATCTGAGTAACTGCTGCATATTTACAAGGCCAATTTAGAGATCTAGATTTTGCAGCCCTGTCAATTAGAGACAAAATGAGAATGCTTTTGCATTATCACAAGAACATGCTAGATTCTCGCAGCCCCAGAGAGATGTCACATATTTTTGCCGAGGTCTGAGAATCCTGTGAGATTCTTGAGAACTTTAGAAATGCTCTCCGCAGGTGCAAAATGCCCCCCTCCCTTCTATTCATGCACAGCCCTTTTCAAAGATGGTGCTAGCAGTGTCAGTATGTTGCGGGCACCATCTTGGATGTGGGCAGCCAGTTCTGAGCTTGTCAAGAAATTTTGGACATGCTCAGAAGGGGCTGCCCTTTTCAAAAATTTCACCCACCGCATGCTGATGCTGCCGGCAGCATCTTTGAAAAGGGCTGAGCATGCCCAAAAGGGACAATACAGGTCCTTCTGAGAATGCCTAGTTTTTAATTATTATTATTATCTTCAGACTATGATCTCAGGAAGAGGTGGTGCTTCATGGGACCCCTTTGGGAGGGTACGTACCCCACCCCTGCCCCCCTGATATGCCCCCAACCTCCTCCTGGGGCTCCTCTCAGAATTTCTTTCCCCAGGTTGTCAGGGGGGCAGAGGGGGGCCAGAGGGCAAGTCTTTGCCCTCTGCTCACCTCTGGATCCCTCCTAGACCCCTTGCCTGCCTCCCTGCCTGGCCCCTGCCCAGCCTTGTGAATCTCACTGGTTCTTGGCGAGATTGAGGGATTTTTTTTGTCTCATCTCATTTATGGAATGAGATGGGGGAAAAGCCCATTCTCGTTGAGAACCAGCAAGATCCAAGAAGCCAGTTTCAGCCCTAGTTGTATCACTCTTTGTTGGGTTACCTGTGCTGTACTGTCAACTGTGTCCTATGAATGTTCGGCTAAGCTGTTGTTCCTCTCAGTCTGTGTCCTAAGTCCCTATTCCTTTCTATAGTATCTCTGCTTCCTTATAGTTTCTTGCTTCCCATTGTCCTTTCCCCGCCTTGTGTTTGACTCTATTGTCCTTCCTTTACTTGTTTCAGGCCTTGATTCCCTTAATTGTGCTTCTTGTAGTGTGTGCTGCCGTCCTTTCCCTGTTGGCACTCCTGTGTCCCCTTATGCTCCTCACTGGGTATCCTGTTTTCCCTCCACAGCTTCTCTGTACTCTGTAGTTCCTCTGATGGGTGTCTTGTTCTTACTCTTATCCCCCAGACCTAGATAGCACCTTGTTAGTATTCTAGTTCCAATTAGGCATGGGCGAACAGATCGCGGTTCGTGTTCGGCCGTTCGGTTCGGCCGCGATCGGTTCATGCGTTCTCGTTCGGCCGTTCGGTTCGGCCGCGTTCGGTTCGTGTGTTCGTGTTCGGTTGTTCGGTCGTACCTCGCGTTCGTGTTCGCCCGTTCGGTTCGGCCGTTCGTGTGTCGGCCGTTCGTGTTCGGTTGTTCGGACAGGTCGTACGTTCGTGTTCGGCCGTTCGGTTCGTTCGCCATCGGGTTGTGCGTTCGTGTTCGGTCGTTCGGTGTTCGGGTGGTTCGCGCGTTTGCGTTCGGCCGTTCGGCCCGAAAAAAACAATGTTTTTTAATATATAATTTTTTTAGAAAAATTTTTTGAATTTTTTAATCAAATATTTATATCTCTATATCTACACTAATAACTAACTAACTACCTAACTAATAAATGTATTCTAAATGCTATGAATAACTCCAACAAACCCTAAAGCTGAATCACAGAAAACAGTAAACTCTATCTGTAAACCTTAAACTAAACTACTCAAACAAAAATGTATCGACCTAATCCTATCTATCTACCTATGAATATATGGGATGGGGGTTGGGGGGCAATCACAAACAAGACAAGGAGGGGTACAAAACTGAAATGAAACCTAAATCAATCTATAAATTAATATACTACTACTCTAATGAATCAAAAAAACAGGGGAAGGGAATGGGGAGGGAATATTCAATGGAGGGGGGAGGGAAGGAGGAAGATTGAAGATTGAACACAGGGAGGGATAAAAACAAAAAATAACAACTAAATCTATCAAAGCTAATGTAAATAAATGAGAATATGGGGGTAGATGGGTTGGATGGGTGAAATAGGAGGAGGATGGCAATGGATTGGGGAGCTGGAAAATGCTGGGTGAGGGAGCCTTCTGAAACGCCTGCTGCTCAGGAACAGTGACTAGCTCAGAAGGTATTGGGAAGGGGGGAGGCAGACAGTTTTGTTTCTTGCTGCGCCCGCCTCAAATCAGCCCCATTGGCTCCGTGCAGCCTAGCCCGTGGCCAATCATAGACTGCCAAGCCAGTGGTCTGAGGCGAAAAGAGATGGTGATTCATCAGGCTGGCTGCTACTCCAAGCCACTCTCCACCCTCCACCCCTGGTGCCTGGAAGTCTGCTCCTAGCTGAGTCAAATGACTTCCCCCTCCCTGCTACATTTGGCCTTCCAGTGACCTGACAGAAGACCATGTTTTAGCCACCCGAACACAACCGAACGCGATTCGAATTGAACGAACTGTTCGGCCATTTCGTAGTTCGGTGTTCGGTTCCGTTCGGTGTGTTCGGCCATTTCGTAGTTCGGTGTTCGGTTCGGTTCGGTGTGTTCGCCATTTCGGTGTTCGGTGTTCGGTGTTCGGTCCATTCGGTGCGTTCGTGTTCTTGTTCGTGTTCGGTTGTCCGAACAGGCCGAGTTCGGGCCGAACACCGAACTACCGAACCGCGTTCGCCCATCCCTAGTTCCAATGTGTTTTCCCCACTTTGCTAAGGGATCACCTAGCCCTTCCTCTTTCTAGCCTCACTGCTGCTGCTACTGTGTGTGTCTTTCCTCTTGTGCCCCTGTCTCACCCCACTGGTCTGGTGATTTTACATTCATTCTGCTTGGTTCCTTGTCCTCCTGCCTCACATAGTGAAGTCCTTGAACTCCCACTGTCTGGTTTCTTTTTGTTCCCTCTGTAGCTTGTTCTGGCACCCTAGTTTACCATCTGCCTGGATTCCCCAACCTCCCCTTGTCTTGCCTAACCCTTGCTTTGTTCTATTACTCCCCTTGTTGGCTCCTGTATCTTCTTTCTCCTGGCTCCATAATCCCATTTTCTTCCTGACCTCTGTGATGAGTGGTTTAGCGCTCCTGGCTCGGTGCAGAGCATCAAGTTTCCTGGGTACTGGAGAATGGCTGAGAAGTTTCCCTTACCTTCTGCTCCACTCTTCCACTGTTTCCTCAGCCTTTCCCTTTTCTCTGCTTGCCCTGCTCTTCACCCCTTCCTGGGTTCCTACCCACAGAACCAGACATGTTTGGGCATGAGTCACAGGGAGCACATCACACCGGTGCTCCGAAGTCTGCAATGGCCACCTATAGCTTTCCGGGCTCATTCAAGGTGCTGATTTTGACCATTAAAGCCCTAAACAGTCTGGGCCCTACACATCTGAGACACCACCTGTCCTTCCATGTTCCATTGCGGCTCCTGTGGTCGGCTGGGAGTACCCTCTTGCATGTTCCATCTTCCACCCTTGACTGAAGCATTCTTGCTTGCTGCCCCATTTTTATGGAACTCCCTTCCCCAGGAGGTTCATTGGAGACCCAGTCTAAGCATCTTCCAGAGGCGGTGCAAACCCTTTTTCTCTAAAAAAGCATTGGGCAGGTGGAGATAGGGGTTGTTTGAGAGGTTGTCGGTTGGGGCTGGGTGGAGGGTTTGGGGGGGCTGTGGTGGGATGGGGAGAGGGGAAAGGTTGGTGGGGGGATTTCAGGTTTTTTATGCTGTTTTATATTTTTTATATGTTAGTTTATTTGTTTTGTAAGCTGCCTTGACCCATTTGGGAAGGGTGGGGTAGAACTGGAAAATAAATAATAAAATAATAACAAAAATAATAAATAATTAATTATGCATAAACCATATCCATAGAAATATCAAGAAAGAATGTGATCTAGCATTGCAGTGACATAAGCAGAACAGTATGCTGTCACATTATTGTTACTTTGAGTGTTGAAATTGTTTTATAAATATTATCTAGGTCAGTCTTAAAACAGTTTGTGTGAGGCAGATCATTATTATTCCCATTTTACAGGTGGCGAACGAGGCTAAGAGCGAGTGTCTTGCCCAAGGCTATCCAGGGAGATTGTGGGCAAAACAGGATTTGAACCCTGGTCTCCCAAATGCACTTTATCTACCAGGTTACATGCAATTTTACTTGTGTTGAAAAATAACAAAAACAACAAAATCAACCTGCCATTTCATCATCCTGGAACAGCCTAAGGTTCACTATAGTCCAACATATACGGAGCATAGAATACATAGGATGTGAACATTTTAAGCTGTTGTCCAAGAAAATTGTAGTATTTTTGTAAGCGGTGCCTTCTAAAAGTTAATTTGGCAAAAATTTTATACTCTGTGATGGGTATTGGTGGACTGAGATATTGGTATTTAGATTCTGTTATCTAATTTTATGCATGATTTCATAAATGAAATAGCATTAGAGACAAAAACATATGTCACAGAGAAAGCCATTGGTATGAAGAGACAGAATTTTATGGCCTCTTTTCAGATATAGGCATAATTTAAATGTCAGAACTTGACTCTCCTGCCTTATTAATGTGGAATCTCTATTAGGCCACCTGGATATCTGGCTGAACACTGGCATATATTTCTGGGGCAACAAAGACATGGGTGTATAAAAATATAATTCTCCTAATTTAGGTTTTTTATTGTGAACATTTATGATATTGGGATAACCTTCCTCTTTGGGTTTTTCCAAGTCCCCCCCCCCCCCTTTAATTTAACATCTTCCTATTGAGCACAGTTATGAAAGGTGTACTAAACAACTAACGAAACAGTACATTTATATTAATTAATATACATTGAACAATACATGTTTTCCAGAATCAGTTCCTGTTATCCCTTTGAATAAATTACGTTTTGTAATATCACTCATTCACAGACTGGAATAAATTTTCCCTCTTTTTTCCTGTCTGAAAATAGTATGCATTGTGGAATAGCTTTATATAAATCATGTATCTCTTACTTAGAAAAGGGCCCCAGTAATTTTTTAAAAATATGGAGTAGAATATTTGTACTTTGGGAAGGGATGGAGTTATTAATTCCCCATTGTTCCCTTGTATATCAGAATGTGGCATGGGGAAAGTTTTCCAGGAATGTAAAGCACAAATGAATCACTCTGCCATCTGAATTCTACCAGGATTTTCAACTGGAAGCCAGTCCAGGAGAACAAGTGGCAAGAAACATGCTGCTGTTTTGCCCTTGTGCTTCCCAGCCAGTGTTTTGAGAGGCTGGATCCCTTTAAATGTTAAATTCTTGGGTAAATTCTCCTTCTTTTAGATTTCCTGTAACTGGGTAGCCTGCCCTGGTCATAAGTTATTGCAAGATCCAGTCCAAACAAAGCAACTTACATTTATTAGTTCCTAGGAGCTGTTATTTTTAAACATTTGTTTACAGGCTCTACTGCTACCATAATCACCTGCCAACTCCTGCCCCAAGCTGTGGTTCTATAGGCATTACTTGCTCCAGACTGGTAATTTGCAGATCCCAGGGCAAAGATACAATATGGCTCTCATTCTGCCTGGAGGCCCCACCTTCTCAGGAGCATCCTCTGCGGGACCTAGAAGTCATTGTTCCCTCCTGCTGGAACGAAGTGGGGGTCCTGCACCCTGTCCAGAGACAAGTGTGGGGCTCCCAAAGAAGAGAAAATAGTGGGTCCTGGGGCAGTCACCCCAGGTTGCCCAGCCGCGCAGCGTGGAGCACCTAACCTCATCCTTTCCCCACCCAGAAGATCCTGTTTAATCCCTGGTGGAGTAGGGTTGGCTATCACCAAGCCTTCTAGCCCATTTTTCCTGTCAAACCTACTTCAAGGTGGGCCCTGAAGTAGACTGAACCAAGCTCTGTTTTTTCCCTGCCTATACTTGCAGAACACAAAGGCAAGCACTTTGGCCACAAAGTCAAGGTCCTAGCCTCTCCCTCTCCCTGTATGTGTCTGTGTGTCATCCCCCAAGTGTCCTGTTCAGCCTTGTCTACTTACCATTTCCTTCCATCTGGTCAGCAGCATCCTCCCCTGCTTCAGTGGGAGGGGAGAACTCAACCCTCTCACTTGGCTGGGACTTCTTCCAGGGTCATACTATGAAGCAAATTACTCTGGGATGGATCCTACAGATACTCAGGAACAACTCAAATTATAGCCATACTTTCCTGTTGCTGCTTACTTTCCTGCTTATCAAAAGGTGCAGGATTAAAAGCTCTAGTAACTGAACTTCTTCGTTCAGTGAAATATGACTGAACAGAAAGTTTCCACACACAAAACAAGTTGTCATAAATCCAATCTGAACCAATGAACAATGAGACTGGCTCTTTCCTCAAGCGTAGCCTTGCCCTCTGCACAGCATAGCTATTATCGCCTCCTCTCAGACCCACTAAAGCAGCACTTCCATTTCAAATTTTGCATGAATTCTCTGTGACCAGCAGCAGACAACTTTTTTCTTACCTGTATTCCAGAGAATTTAATCAAACTGTTATATTGATGTGGAATTCAGGGGCAGTGGGAGGGGAGTCTCTTAATTACACACACTAGGGATGTGCAAATAGAACCAGGTTTGGCTGTTTGGCTGTTTGGTGGTTTGGGTTGAACTTTGAGTTCAGATTCAGTTCAGTCACGTCCGGTTCAGTCTTTAGTTCAGTGCAATCAGGAACTGAAAGTGACATTTGATTTTTGAAATAAAGGGAAAAAACTAAAAAACATATTTATGGCTATAACATTTTTGTTTCTTATTCACGTTTGATGAAATTTGGAAAGATTATACCACCAATGGAGGACACTATGTGTACCAAAATTCGAAATAATTAGATAAAGAAAACCAATTTTAGAAGTAATTGAATGTTGTGATTTTAAGAAAAGCTCCATATACATTCATGGCTACAACGACTTTATCTTGCATTCAATGTTCATGAAACTTGTGCATATTATGTCCCTCCATATGCTTAATACTTATACCAATTTTCAAAAAGAGTGAATAAAGGGTCCCAAGGATATAAGACAATAACCTGAAAATATATTTCCAGCTGTAACATTTTGATATTCCATTATGTTTACAGGATATTTGGCAAGATTGTATCAAGTACCTTTCCTGCCATTTCAGCAAATGTACAGGAGATTTTGATAAAGGGACCCAATTATATAAGCAATTGATGTTGTCCCTGTAAAGATCATTATTCAGATGAATATCAGCATATTCAGTGCCAGTCAGAGGCAAGCACCCTGCATGGCAGGGGGAGAGAGACTGTAAGAGGAATGATGTGGAGCAACCCCAAAGACTGACACACACATTCAATAGCCAAACACATTACTGCAAGCTTCTAGCTTTACAGGACCAATTGGTAGTGGCTTCGAGGTGGGCATAGGGGTTGGCCCTAAGGCGGGCATAAGCAACATAACTGGGACTTCTGAGATAGCATCCCATAAGTCAGGCGACATAGTTTAAACACATCCAGGCTGGTCAATTATCATCACAATCACATCCTGCAGCACTGAGACAGAGGACATAAGAGAATCGCTGTTGACTCTTTCCTAAACAGATGCTTCTGACTTCCCAGAAACAAGTGGGGGAGATATGTTGGGATGGTCCCAGAACATAATAAGGATATTTGGTTGACATTTCTGTTGGTCAATTCGCATCACAAACCGATCTTATACCACAGTGACATCCGAGAATCCGAGATTTAGGCCCCTTCTCTACATATGTTGTACAGGCATATAAAATTGGAACCCTTTAAAAAATATTTCTGATATTTTGGAGAGATTATCATGAAGGTGTAATATATAGCTCTGCCAAATTTCATGTACACTAGTTGGACTATAAAGATTTTATAGTCATACATACATTTATATGTTAATTGATTATACCACCAAGACCCTTTTCCTTATCCTTCTGAAATTTGTCAAATATAGTAAAAAAGGGAATGGGTATAAATTTGACAAGTTTTATCAGCATTAGTTGTGAGGCAAAGAAGTTACAGCTACAAATGTACTAAGGATGTGCAAATAGAACCAGGTTTGGATGTTTGGCTGTTTGGTGGTTTGGGTTGAACTTTGAGTTCAGATTCGGGATTTGGTTCAGTCGTGTTCGGTTCTCCTGTCTCTCAGATTGTAAGCCCTAGGGGCAGGGACCGTGTCTGTTTTATTACTTTGTAAAGTGCCAGGTACACTGCTGGCGCTATATAAATGTTTGTTAATAATAATAATAATAATAATGTAGAATATTGCAAAATACAATAATTCAATTGCTTCTAAAATCAGAGGCCTTTATTCAATCATTTTGGAATTTGGTACACATATTGGAAGTATAGGAACCCCAATTTTCAGCCACATAGCATAAAAAAAAAAAATGTTACAGCCGATAATGTGTTTTCCATTGAAACCTATGGAAATTCAATTCCGAACTCACCAAATGCATACAAACTGAACGTTCAAATTCGAGTTCGGTTCTCATGTTTGGTTCGGTTGACCAAACTAGTCGAGTTCGGTCTGAACTCTGAACTTCTGAACCGCGTTCGACCATCCCAAACACACACACACTTACACACACTCCCACTTCTAATGCTTCCAAGAAACAATCTTCTCGTCCCCCAGAAGTTACCCAGGAAGCTTCATGCGATCTTCACACAAGAGTTCAAGGCAAGCCCTGTGGTAGCTCACATTGCCCATGCTGAGATGGGGAAAGTCATATTTTATTATGAATGGACAACACAGGAGAGAAGGATGTGTCAGGCAACATCGGGGTATCTGTAACAGGGATAGTTTGAAAATGGACTGTGGACCCTTTAAGACAGGGAAAAACTCAGCAGGAAGAAAGGCTAATTAGCTAGGCTGGGATAAAAAGGGCTGGAAAGCTCACTCTGAGAAGGTTGCTGAGAGGAAAGGGCCTGGACTGGACTGGACTGGACTGGACTGGACTGGACTGGACTGGACTGGACTGGGTTGGGTCGGGTCGGGTCTGGTCTGGGTCTGGGTCTCTCCCAACCAGAAGGAACTAAACCTAACCCCATCTGAAAAGGACAAGCTGGTGTCTGTTGGCAGGCTGGGGACTGGAGTTGGGATCGTAACTCTGACACAGCAAAACCCCAGGAAGCAATCAGGGAGACAGGCTTAGCTGGGATACTCAGGTAGGATCACTCTTATTCTATGCACCTGGAGGATAGGACTGATGACAGACTATACTCCTCAGAGCATGAAGAAGGGGAAAAGGCTCTGAATGAACACCATGGTGGGAAAAGGCTGGCTAAAGGAGAGGTTTGGAGGCCAGATTCTTAGATTTCCCAGAGTTCTCAGAGCACAGGACATGTTGCGCAGGACAGAGGCTTGATGCGCTATTTGGAGGCTTGGTTTGCTACTAGCATTGTTGTGGAGTTTGTTAGCTGGACTTTGAGATAAATTCCCCAAGTCCAACAGCACCCTATGCAGGATGGGACAATTGAGATCATGGACACCAGTGTCCTGAAGTGAGGAAGGACACCTGTGAGATGAATTGCAGGATAGGGGCTGCCAGAGCCAGCTAAAAGGACCACAGAAGATACTGGTGGAACCGCATTTGGAGACACATGGTGAGGATAGATTTAGGGCCAGATACTGGAAGTACTGGCCCGGTATACCACTAGCAGATGGGAGAGAGGGAGGCCTGGGACCAGGGACCAGTAAGGGAGATTCACCCATAGGAGGACTGGAGCAGCAGGGTCACTCAAGGGAGCAAGAGCCAGACAACAGGCAGGAGGCTGCCTGTTTATGAGGAAGGAGTGGGCTGAACAGAGACCCAGGAGTACTAAATGTTGGACTACGGTTCTAAGGGACTGTTGATTATGGCCTCAATATTCCCTAAAATGGGTACAACTTCCCCCCCACCTCATTGTATAATCAAGGGCCAGTAAACATGGACCAGGAGGACTTAAAGGAACAGGCCTCACTGGTGACCAAAGGCCGGCAAACATGGAAAAGGGGAGCTTGAAAGGATAGCCCCCATAGCAAAAAGGTGCTTGTAAAAAAGGATCAGGCCCAGCCACCATGGAACCCAGCAGATAGTAGGTCATTCATGTGAAATACCAGCCTGAACCTGGGGGAAGAGAGGAAAAAGGAAAACGCCTAGAGTAATGTATGGGGCCAGTAAGAGGCATTCTTCCTATTCAGTAGAGCACCGATGACTGGAACTTGGAGGAGCAACCCCCCCCCCTGGTCAGGAACAAAGACATCCAGGTGTTCCCTTGCGCCTCTTGTATCCTGGGGAGCCGATCGTTAGGCCCCTCGTCTAATCCTTAACTACCCTCCACCAACTGTTGTTTACTCTTTCCCCCTGTGTCAAAAATATCTTATGCATCTTGTATGGCCCTTTTTGTGATGGAAGTAAAAGTTTGGTTTCTCCCCTTGTTAGCTCATTGTGTACCCCAAATGACCCATCGTAGCCTCCCCAGATCCTTTGTTCAGTATAACTGCCCCTAGTTTTCCCCTCAACCTCTGAGAAATCTTTGGACCTAGATACACGTGGCTAGTCTGTAAGTGTCTAAGTTAAGGGTTCTCCCAGACCTTGATCTGCCCCTTCTCCTTCTTCCATTCCCCGAAAGCCGCTGGATCTGTGGATCACCTGTCCCCTGTCAACAGGCTAGGAAAGGTAACCTCAGGTCCAGCTTCTCCAGCCAGGTGGAGGAAGCCTCTCTCTCTCTCTCTCTCTCTCTCTCTCTCTCTCTCTCAGTCCCCCTTTGCTGAGCCTTTTCCAGATTCCGCACCCCCCCTTCTTGCCTACCTTACTTTTGCTTTCCCAGCTGCTGCTTGTAATTTTCCCCTTTAGAAATCCCGCTAGCCAGACCGGAGCTGTACTTCCTTGTTTTTGTGTAGCAATAAACTTGTTGTTATTGGATACCTGTCTCTCTCTCTCTCTCTTTCTATTTGGGGAAGGTACATATACTGCCTGTAGCATGTACTGTCCTCAGCCTGATCCTTTTGAACACATGGAGACCCCTGTTTAAGTAATTAAGCTAATTCCCCCCTGTAGTAGAGGAACGGTGATTATTGGGGTACATTGCCTTGAGAGGTCATGAGTGGGAGGGGGGGTCTCCTGTTAACAGATTGGTGGAGAATGCGGGCAGGCACATGGTAATCCATGCAGGATTGTCCACGGAGGCATACGTAGCTACAGCCAGTCGAACCCCCCCCCAAAATCCTATTTTTTTCTATCTATCTCCTTTCTCTTCTTCTGGACCTGGCGATTTAAAATTCGGGGTCTAGGGTTTTTGGGAAGGAATTGTGTGGGATTGTGGGTTGTTGAAACATGATATCCCAGAGACTTGTGGTCCCACCTGCGGGGAGGCAGGTGGTCTTGATCTTAGAGACTCATAGTCCCACCTGTGTGTAAGCGGGTGGTCTTGTATTGTAGGGATGTGTTGTCTCACACCTATGGATAAGCGGGTGGTCTGGAATAGGAAGTTTATAGACTTGTGTAATGTAGAAAAATGTTTAGACAATTGTGGTCTCTGGAGGAGCCGGCACCACTGCCGATCCCGTCCGAGATCCAGCCACAGTCTTGGGAATATTGGGGTCCAGAACTCACTGTCCTAAGTGCAAGGCAGTTGGGAAACCTGGATTTTTGGGGCGCATGGATAGTCATGGGATTGTTGTATCTAGGGATCATAGTGGGGGTGCCTATAGTGGTAAAGTGTTGCTGGTGGGGGACTTCTTTGGCAGTTAGGAAACTGTATCACTGGAACGTAGAAGTGATACAGGGCCCTACTGGGAGATACACCCAGGTAGGGTCAGGAGTGACAGTCAGCAACTGGGAAGTGGGAGGCACACTCTGAAAAGAGCATGGGAAGGTTAAATTGGAGAGATGGGCAGCAAAAAAGGGAGAGTGCCCATGGGAACCGGGATGTTTTAAAGGGGAGGTCCTGGTGACTGTAGTAGGAGAAGCTTATGCTGACTTCTGTCAGAAGTTCAAGCTCCGGGGGAACCAGAAAGATGCTTGTGCAGCTTGGGCCTTGTGGCTTGTTTGTGGGGACTTGCAGGATCTGCTGAAGGAAGCCAAGCAGAGACATGAGACAGAGGGAAAAAGAGCTGAAAAAGAAAGGGAGAGGATGGAGAAATTGACAATTAGATGTGCTGAATTGGAGAGAGACAAAACCGAACTGGTCACTGAAAAATGGAATCTGACCACGTTCTATAGAAAGGCTCAGGAGGAGGGTGCTAGGGCCCTTTCTAGGGCAGAATGGGCAGAGAAGGAGTTAGAGGGATTGAAGGAGCAACTAGGGAAATCCCAATCAGCAGCTCGCTTCCTTGCAGAGAAAACCCAGACCCAGAAGGTCACGGTGAACCATGCAGCTTGTCAGGAAGGGATCCAAAGGCTGCGGGGAGAACTCAACTTGCACAAAGGTTTAATAGCCGTTGTGTGAGCCAAGGATCTTTCTGGGGTGGGGTCCATGTTCCTTAGAGAAGAGTTCAACCTGCCCATAGACGCCATCCCCCACGCCCCCCACAATTCAGCATGGCAAGCACTGGAGCCTGTCATTCCAATTGTGAGCCGTGAGGTGGAACATGTGGGGGCAGGAGGAAGGGCGACCCATGAAGAGATTAGGGAAATGATTTGGTGGACCCCCCACTCAGGCGAAAGCTATCGCTGAGCAGGTGGGACCACTGAACCAGGAAACCACCATTGCCTGGATGGCAAGAGTGTGGCAGATGTATCCCAACACAGATGGGGTAGATCTTATGCAATTGGCCCAAGCTGCTACTTCTCTTGCTGAGGTGCCTGTCTTGGAAGCGGGGCTGAGCATGACCGACATCCATGATGCCACTTGTGGTGACTGGATGAAGGTGGTAGTGCAGGTCATGCTTCCGGGACAATGCCTGTAGAGGCTGTTTCTCTTGGAGGCTCAGGCTCCAGGAGAACAGCCCGAAACCTATATCTCCCTCAAGAAACTTCTGGGGTTTCTGGCGGACATGGTGGTTCCCATTCAGAGGAATGGGAGGAGAGTCATGCAGTATGACAGCCAAGAGTTTAAAGAGGCTGTGTACGCAGTACTTGCTTTCCCTGTCTGCATAGTATTGGGGAGAATAGACTTATCCCAGATGACATGGGAAGAGGTATCCCTGAGCATTAGACAAGTGGCGGATTTGATGAGGGTAGGGGGAGGAACTAAGCGGACGGCTCGTAAACAGCAGCTCGAGCCGGTCCAGGCAGTCAACCTCATGAACAGTGGCCCCCACTCCTCATCTCCCCCCTTACTCCGGGAACCCACCAACCAGTACTTACTCCCAGAGTGGAGCCCCGGCAAGCTATAGCAACCCTTCCCCCCCCGTCAAGCCAACAATCAGGAGCTTACTCTCTGTTCCTATGTGTGTGGGGAGTTAAAATCATTGGTGGAAGACATGAAGCAGTACCATTTGCAGCCCCTACATGTGTTACTAGATGCAGTTCCAGAATTGAGGATACAGCGAGGGCAGGGGTCTAGCAGCCAACAGCCGCAATGGGATTGGAGAATCCCGAGTATAACAATAGGACCCCATACAGGAGCAGGTATTGCAGGAGGTCCAAAGTGGCTGCTAGGGCTGCTTGATTCCCAAGGGTCCCCTCAGGTAGTTGCAAAACTACACCCAGATAGGTGGGGTAGACCCAAGGTAAGGGCTAGTATTGGGAATCCAGGAACTTCAGCCCAGATTTTAGTAGATACGGGGGCCTCCATCAATATCTTGGACCCAGACTGGGTCAATGCAGGGGAGCCCTCTGGTAAAACTGTGGCGATTAGTGGTTATGGTGGGGAAACTCAGGAAGCCCCGGTATGGAAAAAGGTCCCATTTGAGTTGGGAAACTGAAGGGGACCCTTGAAAGTTGTGTGCACAAGGGAAAAGAAAAAGGGATAATTGGGGCTCTATTTTTGAAGGAGTCCCAGCTAACAGTAGACCTGGCTAATGGGGTACTGTGGCAAGTCACAGGGGGTCCTCCTGAGGTTTCTGCCATACACCGCTGTGCAGCCCTTAAGGCACCACTCCCTGTTCTCCCCTTGACTGAGGATCCATGGACCCAGGAATTTCCCCAAGTATGGATTAAGGACAAGGTGGAGTGCGGGAAGGTAGAGGAGGAGGTGCTCATTGAAGGGGAAGAGTCTCCCCCTCAAAGGCAATACAAGTATTCAACAGAGGCTGAAGAGGGAATTCATGCCACAATAGATAGCCTGTTAGGGCAGGGAGTCATTGTAAAGATGCAGTCTGTCTGTAACTTCCCCATCTGGCCAGTTATTAAAGCAGATGGGGCGACTTACCAGATGATTGTAGACTATCGGGCTTTAAATGCAGTAACTCCTCCCTTTGTTCCGGTGGTAGCTAAGTACAACAAGATAGTAGCAGTGATATCCATGGGGTCTCTCTGGTACTCTGTCATTGATTTGTCGAACACTTTCTTTGTGATCCCTCTCCATCCAGCCTGTTGGTACAAGTTTGCGTTTACATACAAGAACCAGCAATACAGTTTTACCAGAACTCCCCAAGGTTTCCATTCACACCCCAGCATCTGTCACTCTGTGGTGTCAGGAATGTGGGATAAATTGAAATTGGACTTGAGGGGGTGCATCTTGTCTTACGTAGATGACGTTTTAGTGCACTCCCCAGAAAGAGACAGAACTGCAGAAGTAACTAAGGAGGCACTCTCAATCATTCAGGAGACCGGGTTTAAGGTAAACAGAACCAAGGCACAATTGGTGCAGAAGGAGGTAAAGTATTTGGTGATCACTTTGGGAGAAGAGGGAAGGTCCCCAGATACTCAGAGGATGGAAGTGATTTCTAAATTGCATGCACCCACAGATTTGCATTCCCTCAGAGCCATACTGGGTACTCTGAACTTTTCCAGAGACTTTATAGAATTCTTCGCTGACAAGGCAAGACCTCTGTATAAACTCCTGAAAAAGGGATGAGCATGGAATTGGGGCCCTGATCAACAAGAAGCATTGGCAACTCTAAAAATGGATTTGCCACAAGCCCCAGCATTGACTCACCCTGACCCCTAACTTCCCTTCTGTATACAATTGACAGCAACAGAGACTTGCATAGGGGCCACTCTCACTCAACAGCAAATGGGGCGGCAGCGTGTAGTAGCTTATGCCTCCAGGCTGCTTGATGAGGTGGAACAGAGGTTTCTCCCCTATGAAAAGGCTTGTTTAACCATGGTCTGGGCTCTGAAGAATTGGCAGTACATAATTGGGGGGTCTAAGGTAATAGTTCAAACCCCCCACTGAAATACATCATCTCAGGCAAAATTCAGGATGGGCAGGTTAGCAGCCCCAGAATAGCACAGTGGACCCTGGCATTGGCAGGAAGGGGAGTGGGGTTCAGTAAGGAACAGAAAAAAAACCCCACTCCCTATGGGTTACTGATAGAAGGGGAAGAGCATACTTGCCCACTCCCCGAGCCCCAGCACATAGAATGGTCTGTACAGTTGGGTAAAAGCCAACAGGAAGCCGTGGAACAGGGGCTACTAGTATGGTATACAGATGGGTCATTGTTTTATGACCAAGGACGGCCAAAGACAGGCTGGGCAGCAATCCGGGTGCCGGATGGGCAAGTATTGAAGGGATTTGCAAGCCCTCACTCTTCCCAGGCAGCTGAAGTCCAGGCTGTATTGGCTGTCCTTGAATTCGAGCCCCTAGACATCTCCCTTGCCATCTATATGGATTCAGACAGGACAGTGCGAGTCGCCACAGCTTGGCTCCCAATTTGGCTGTGGAGAAACATGACTGCTTCTGATGGGAGATGCATCGCCCATGCAGACAAATGGAATAAAGTTGCAGAATGATTTAAAAGCAGGACTTGGGTCGTGCATACTGCCAGACATTCTAGAAAGCCTACAGAGGCGGCTTTCTGGAATAGCAAAGCGAACACGTTAGCAAAGGAAGCCGCCACCCAGGATGAACCCTCCGGCCCTGCAGAGGACTCACTCTTCCCTGAGATACCCATAGCTCTAGTCACCACTTGAGCCAGCATGTTAGGATCAGGAATAACCGCCCTAGACCTGAGAACTCTACAGGAAGGGGACAAGGAAATAGAGGATTTAACAGGATGGAGAAAAGACAACACTGGGAAATACACCATCACCAAAGACAACGAGGTATGATGGGCAATTGATTTCAGGGGTAATAAATATTGAATCGTCCCGAGGAATGTACGGGGGGAGCTAATACAGTTTGTCCATGAGCAAGGGCACAGAGACAAGCAGGATACTCTAGACAGGGTAAAAGACACAGGGTGGTGGCCCCAGATAAAAACATATGTGGACCTATGGTGTGATAATTGTCTGTCATGTGCCATGGTCAATGCAGATTGCCAGTCCCTTAAGGCTCCCATCCAGCAGCAGCGTATTGAGGGTCCTTGGGCCAGGATTCAAATAGACTACATAGGCCCCCACTCCACCACCACTAGAGGCAATAAATACTGTCTTGTTATTATAGATGCATTCAGTAAATGGCCAGAAGCATGGCCTTGCAAAACCAATACCGCTAGCACCACAGCCAAGATGTTTTTTAACATTTTCCTGTCCAGATGGGATATCCCCCGCTGCACTGATTCAGACATGGGATCCCACTTTGTGGGGGAGGTGATGCAGGAGCTGTGCAAAGCTCTGGGGATCAAACAAAGGTTCCATATCACTGGGCATCCTACTTTCTCTGGGTTGGTAGAGAGAACAAACCGCACTTTAAAGGAAGCTTTGAAAAAGCAGGTTAAATGGATAGGAAGAGACTGGGATGAAAGACTCCCCGTCCCCTTGATCCTGATGGCCTTGAGAGGCTCTAAAGCAGTGCATGGCCACACCCCCTTCCAGGTGATGACAGGGAGGCGTATGCAGATGCCTGAGTACTGGTGGCTGGGAACAGAACTACCCAGCACCTCAGAAAACAAAACTGTCTCTGAGGAAAGGATACACATGTTGGTGGGTGAACTAATAGACAGACTGCCATATGCCTAGGAGTAGCCCAACAAGATATGAATAAGAGGCTGGGATGGATCAGAAGGCCCATTGTCTGGGAGGTGGGGCAGGCAGTAATGTATCACAAGTTTTCAGCCTCCAAGCACTCCTTAACACACAGATGGGATGGTCCAGTCAGAATCGTGAACAGAATTAGTCCAGCAGTTTACCAGGTGGAAATCCCCGAAGGCAAAAGAGGCAAGCCGTGGTGAAAGTATTTCTACAGCTCCCAGCTCAAGGAGTGGGCCGGCAAGCCCGTAGAACTTCCGGATAAGAAGCCCCCCGGGCCCCAATCCAGGCAGCTCCTCCACCCCTGCTCAGTAAGGACCCTCCTTGTCAGAGAATCACTGGTATCCCGGGTCCGCATGGCAGCAAGGGCATGTCCAGATGCAAGTGGCAGCGGTGAGGAGTAAAACCTGTCCCAGGAGCAAAGACGGGAAGGAGATCTGTAAACCCCACGAGGAAACGAGAGGGAGTCAAGCCAGAGTTCGATGTCAGGAATGGAGCCTGTGGACCCGGATGTTTACTGGAGCCAGTCCCGAGCCCCCACTTTTGGCTTGCAGCTTTCCAACCAGGACAGGCAGCGGCACGCAGCATGAGCAGCTCCAAAAGAACTTTCCACCCCAAACCTTGAAGCAAGCCTTCCAGCATGGCCACCAGATTTTGGGAACTAGAGTCTTTTTGAAGGCTCCCCGCCACCCGGAACTTTTTGCATAGCAATAAACATTGGCCCTAGAGCAGAAGAACTTTGCATTTCGCTCCAGCGCTCCCGGCCACAGCAGTTGTTCCAGCGTCCAGCCAAAGAAACTTTTCTCTCTTTAAGTTGCCTCAGCTTCTTCCAGCAGCTGAAGACTATGGACTATTATGCCTAATAGGATACAGCTGAATGGAATTGTTCCATTGAATGGAGCTCCTTGTTACAGGTACAGATTGATAATTCGGTTTTTATGGCCACAGGGTTTTGGAGGGTGGTGAATTAAAATTTGGAACAAGGGACCTCAAATAAAGAAGAGATCCATCCCCCTGTAGGATCTCTCAAGGAATGTAATTAAAACTAATTCAGCCAGTGGCAGTAAGGAAGCCCAGGTGAATCTAGCCAGAATGTACATGTAACAGGCAGCTCCCAGGTGGACCTATTTCTATATATGCATATTGATTCTATTGAAGAATTTACCTTTTAATTGTGTATATTGTAATGTTTGTAAGTGTGTTGATTTATTGATTCCCCTCCCCCTAAGTATCCTCCCCTCATATATTCAGTTTTCCCATAGATATTGGGCCCTCATGTGTTAATTATTGAATGCAGTGTGTAGTATTATTGATAACTGAGTTTATAATTTTAATGCATATTTATTTCTCCCCTAGATATTTGCCCCTCATATAGATTGGTTATTGAGTGTAGTGTGTAATCTCATTGATAATGATTTTATTGTATAGGTTTATATACCCCGGTCTGAACTGTGTAAGTTAAAGTTTCTTTTTCCTCCTGTCTCTTTTTGTTTAGTCCCCTTAGTTGTATAGGGGTTTCCCCAGCAGCATTCAGTATGCTCCACCCCCACCTCCCGTTAGATCCTATACCTTCCCACAAGAATGGGGGAACACTTGCTGAATTGAGGTTCTAGTCTACCAGTAACTTAAAAGCAGGCTCCAGCTGACCGCATTGGTCATAGTCTTCCAGAAGCGTGCTGGTGTTTTACATGTGGCGAATGAAAGTATTGGACTGGGCAGCCATGGTTCGGATGTGGCACCTCCTATAGTGCACCCTATAATTATCTGTGGGCCATTTTCATGGATTAAAAAGCTCACAACAGGGGGAATTGTTGATGATGGCCTCAGTCTTCCCTAAAATGGATACAACCCCTCCCCCCCTCACTCTATAATCAAAGACCAGTAAACTTGGACCAGGAGGGCTTAAAGGGACAGGCCTCACTGGTGACCAAGGGCCTGCAAATGTGGAAAAGGGGAGCTTGAAAGGATAGCCCCCATAGCAAAGAGGGGCTTGTAAAAAAAAGGATCAGGCCCAGCCACAATGGAACCCAGCAGAAAGTAGGTTGCTCATGTAAAATACCAGCCTGAACCTGGGGGAAGAGAGGAAAAAGGAAAACGCCTAGAGTAAAGTATGAGGCCAGTAAGAGGCATTCTTTCTATTCAGTAGAGCACCGATGACTGGAACTTGGAGGAGCAACCCCCCCCTAGTCAGGAACAAAGAAATCCAGGTGTTCCCTTGCGCCTTTTGTGTCCCAGGGAGCTGATTTTTAGGCCCCTCTTCTCATGATTAACTATCCTCCAGCCACTGTTGTTTACTCTTTCCCCCTGTGTCAAAGATATCTTATGCATCTTGTATGGCCCTTTTTGTGAGGGAAGTAAAAGTTTGGTTTCTCCCCTCATTAGCCTCCCCAGATCCTTTGTTCAGTACCCTATAACTGCCCCTAGTTTTCCCCTCAACCTCTGAGAAATCTTTGGATCTAGATATGTGCGGCTAGTCTGTACGTGTCTAAGTTAAGGGTTCTCCCAGACCTTGGTCTGCCCCTCCTCCTTCTTCCATTCCCCGAACGCCGCTGGATCCGTGGGTCACCTGTCCCCTGTCAACAGGCTAGGAAAGATAACCTCAGGTCCAGCTTCTCCAGCCAGGTGAGGAAGTCTCTCTCACACACACACACACACACACACACACACACACACACACACACAGAGAGTCCCCCTTTGATGAGCCTTTTCCGGATTTCCCCCCCCCCATTCGCCTACCTTACTTTCACTTTCCCAGCCGCCACTTGTAATTTTTCCCTTTAGAAATCCCGCCAGCCAGACCGGGGCTGTACTTCTTTGTTTTTGTGTAGCAATAAACTTGTTGTTATTGGACACCTGTTTCTCTCTCTCTCTCTCTTTCTATTTGGGGAAGGTACATAAACTGCCCATAGCACGTACTGTCCTCAGCCTGATCCTTTTGAACACGTGGAGATCCCAGTTTAAGTAATTAAGCTAATTCCCCCCTGTAGTAGAGGAACAGTGATTATTGGGTTACATTGCCTCAAGAGGTCACGAGTGGGAGGGGGTCTCCTGTTAACAGGGCTTACTAAAAGGGGGGAGTAGCCAGTGATCTGGGTAAACAGAAGGGCAATGGTTAGACTATCAGGCACCCAGTCAGTATCCAAGTACTGAATCAAGTACCCAATTACTAAAAAATGCCAGGTATTGCCAAGTTACCATTTTACCAATTGGTAAAATAGTAAAGTGGTACAAAAATTTGGAGAAAAGTTGAAAAATACCAGAAGCTGGAAAATGGATAAAAAACAATAAATCGGTAGATTGGATAGCCCATCTGGCAATAATTAAGTACTGATTACTACCCACTTTGAGGGGCTGCGTATTGCAGTTTGTCGGTATACCCATTTTTGAATATACTAATTTCAACCAAAATCCATATGTTTCTTTTTGCCTGCCACAGGACAAATCTACCTGGCTAAGAGCTGCTAATGGATCTATCCTCTAGAAACGTGTCAAATCCTTTGTTAAATCCAGTTATACTACTGACCTTGACCACATTTTCTGGCAACAAATTCCACAACTTAACTGCATTGAGTGAAAAAAATACTTTAAAAAATTTGTTTTAAATCTGCCACTCATTGGTTTCATGGAGTGTCCTCTAGTACTATTTAGAAGGGTAAATAATGGTTCCCTATTAATGTGTTCCACATCACTCATGATTTTATAAACTTCAATCATATCATATCTCCATCATCTCTTCTCCAAGCTGATGATGGTGGAAGAGACTGGGACCATAGTAGGATGGGGAAACAGTGGTGGTTTAGAATCAAATCGAATCTGAGAGCTGAATGTTAGCATCTCCATGTATGAGGGCACTGGGGGTGCATACCCTAGATACAACATTGTTCACAGCATTTATAAATTGGAACCATCTCAAAATTCATCACTTGGGCTGCAACTACTGCCTAAGGAGGAGAAAGCCACTTCCACCGAGGGGCATCTGACACTGCTTCATGCTAGGGCTGAGATAAGAGCACGTGTTTCTATTTCAGAGGGAATTGTGGCCCTATCGGGAGTGCTTTTAAGTTTCCATCAAAACTTTGTCAGTTTCTGGTAATTCTATACTTCCACCACGTTTTGCCACTTTCATAACGTTCCAGGACTTTTTGTCACTTTCCAGGACTTTTTGTCACTTTCCAGGAATTTTACGAGTTTTATGATAGTTTTAAAGCACTTTCATGACCATTTCCAGCACTTGCCCAGCACTTAGCTGGCACATTTTCATCCCCACTGTCCCTGGAGGTGAATGCAGGGCACAAATAGGGCTTGGGACCAGCCTGTAGCGGCTGTGTTCAACTTGCAAAAAATAACAGAAAGTGGCAAAAACAGCAGGAAAGCTGGTAGGTTTCCACATTGTGCAAATGTCAGTGAATGCCTTGCTCCTGATGAAAGCAGCACTTACTGAGATTTCTCATTTCAGGCCTATTCCATGCTACACCAGCGCCAGAAGAGTAGCTAAACTCTCGCTGCAAGCATAGATGTGTGTTACTCCTTCTCCTTGATCCAGTATCCCAGAGGACACCTTCCACCTTTCCCAGGTGGAAGTTCTGAATCCAAAAAATTCAAATATACCCAACAAATTCACCCTATGTGGTTTTGGTTAAGAAAAAGCTGATAGTCATAGCTATTAATTTCCACTGTGTTGGACATCCATTTGGGATATTTTGTTTATGTTTTTTTAATTATTTTATTTCACTTCAACTGTTTTATTTTCCCCAATATTCATTTTGGCAATATTCATGCTATTGTGAAGGAACTGCAACAGCCAAAATACTGAAGCAACTGAAACGAAATAACTAAATAACTACAAAAATTACCTAAATAGATAAGGATTGAATTGAAAGGACTGGATAAACAGGTAGGTTCATATATTTGGTAGAGCCAGTATTGTGTAATGGATAAGGTGCTGGACTTGAACCTGGGAAGCCATGATTCAAATCCTAACCAAGCCATGAACTTACTGGGTGTCTTAGGGTAATTCAGAGCTTCTCAGACTCAATTCCCCATCTGTAAAAATGGAAATGTCTGTGTGTCCAGCTGTCACATTTTGTGTGATCCCATTTATTACAAATGGAAAGTGAGCTTTATGGCCTAGCTGAACTAATCATACTAGATTGGGCTTCACTTTTTCCAAGTTGTATAAAATGAGTTTACACTTCACTTTGATACCAGACTAGCAAAGCAAGTATTGTAAAATGACAATATATTTATAAATAAAGGAACATGAGACTTTAGAATATATTAAAAATATAAGCGTAGTTTACTTAAATATAAATAGAGAATATCAGTAGTTTACATAGAATAGCATGGATAGCCAATCAAAATTACATGATCTTAAAACATCTCTATTTTAAGAAAAAAGCTTCTAAAAGCTTAACATATGCTCAATTCATTGGCTCAAAGATATCAAGAGTAATACCTTACATTCTTCCCAGTTCTTCCCTTTGTCTGCCAAGATGTTGGTGAGAAAGAAACTCCAACATGAGGTGTGGAATCTCAGTTTAAAGAGCAAAGCTCTTGACTCCCTTCTTAAGCTTTTCCTGTATGGGAGGCTCACATTCCTGAGGACTCACGTTGCTGACGTCAGTTAGCAAGGAAATACACTGGATTCCAATTGGCTCTCTTAATTCTGAACAAGTAAAGTTTTTAAATTTCCTTCAAGGTTTGAACAGAAACCTTATATTGTTACCAAAGATAATTGTCAGATTACAGAGAGAATAACCAAAGCTTCAAGGTTATATCAACCATTAATTAAATAGATATGTTAACTAGAAAAAACTAACTTAAATCTTCCTTCTAAGTCTGGAGATGTTTATGGCCTGATCATTCGTCATCTAGACACATAACAGATAAGATTCCAGACACCTTGACTGGCAAGAGGCCTTTGATCTGCCCTCTAACTCCTAGCCATTTGACTGTTTCTTTGGATATGGTGAAAGTTCATTTGGGAAGTTTAGAAAAAAGTTCATTGGAATGTAGCTGAAGAAGCTTCAGCCTGAATCAAGCTAATCACAGAAGTTGATTTTAGAAATCAATACTGCAAAACACAAATCCAATACTTTGAAACAAAAAGTTAACATATAGAAACTCAACATTAATACTTTAGGAACACAGATGGCCAAAAATATATGCTTATAATAAGAAATACATGACACAACTCTCCCTGTGTTCCCCTCACACTTGTCCATCTTAGATTGTAAGCGCACTCAGCAGGGACTTGTCTCCAAAAATCTGTGACTGACTGTAAAGCGCTGTGTATGCCTAGTAGTGCTTTAGAAATTATTAGTAGTAGGTAAGTGAATATCTGTTTCAGTTGTGGATATTATCCAGAAAGCTATCCAAAAGTGAAAATCATATCCACAAATATGTAATTCACTAATCATTTCACCTCAATATCTGGACCTCTGAAAGTAGGAGCCCAGGACACAAGCAATGGTGATGAATGGGCTGTCTTTCATTAAATTTATAAACAAATAAGGTAGTTGAGAAGGAGCATCTGACCTTTAGGATACCAATAGGAAAATCAACACCATCAAGAGAAAGACAGGCTGTTAGAAACGTGAGATGTCCAGTTCTGTTCTACAGTTTCTCTCCTAACGCTCCCATCTTTAAAATAAATGACAACACTCTCATGAGATGCCTTTTGGTCTCGTTCCCAATGTGTACTCTCAGCCCCAATTCCCATGAAGTGTCTTTTGATCTGCAAATTCTCCTTTTTGTTCCTAATGAAGCTTGTTTTCTGTGGCTTATTTCACTTACTGTATTTTTCTCTCAGAGATGAATAATTTATCTGGACAATGTCCCTGCCACACTTCTCTGTTGAGATGTGTTCTGGCTGTAACCCAGGAAATAGAGGGAAGAGAGGAAGCTGTTACACATGTGGGTTTTCATTACTAAATTCCCCATTAATACTCCCTCTCTACAAAAGGTCACATTACTTTTTATTTACAATGTCAATGATGTTCTGCACTGATATTTTGTTTCTGGTGCAGTAAAAGTGGGGTTCCAGTTTTCACAGTAAGGGAGCCAGTATTCACTGCTGGTTTGGGTATACTGGATAAGAAAAGCACCAGAAATAGGAGCTGAACAACAAATATCAAAGCGAAAATACAGATCTTTTTGAAAATTTTATCAGAAAAATTGATGTTTTATTATAATTAATTTTAACAGAAAACAATATTTTTTTTCCCCTGGAAGCATTGACTGTAGTAGGGTTGTCATAGCACAAGCAAGAAAGGTGTAGGTGCACACAGTAGAGAAGGCTTGTGCCACAATCTGGCAATAAAAAGGTACCAGTGGCAAACTATGGGTGATTTCAGATGTTACGCGTCTGACATTCACCCCGGCTGAACCACAGTCAAACATGGGCCGCGTTTGACTGTAGTGAACAACTGTTGGCTTGCCGCCAGATGTTCACCACAGTCAAACGTGGCCCGTGTTTGCATTCACCACACTTCTGGACCTCCAGACACAAAGAGGTCGAGAAGTGTGGTGAAAAGCCACCACGGCCATGGTGAACAGAGAGTAACGTCTGATTACTTACCGTTCACCGCAGTCAATGGGAGTCACCCCCGCCCATGGTTGTGGCAGTGGCCAGATTGGCCACTGCCCGTCGGAAGGGGGGAGGGCCGCCGGGAAATGCAGGGGGTGGGTGTGCTGCTTTAGATGTGACGGATGGCCGCTTTCACCATGGGCCGTGGGGTGGTTCGGACCACGGCCGGGGGCAATGGGGCACACGTCTGTTGGCACATCCCTTCACCCCCGGCCATGGTCCAAACCACCCCATGACCCGTGGTGAATGCGTCCACCCATCACATCTGAAATCACCCCATGTTGCTTAGGAGTCCAAATCCTAAAGAGCTGGGGAAAACCCTGAAGGCTTTGGTGGGGTAGACTGGCTAAAGGGGTGTTTGGAAGCCAGATATACTCAAATGTAATCAAAAGCAACTTATTCCAGGATCAGACCCTTGGTCTAAATAAAGAGTAGGCCTAGCCTATGGTCATGAGAAAGACCCACATGAGAAGGAAGAATGGACATTGCATGGAGTGGGACTTCCAGTTAATTCCCTAGTCCTACACCAGTACCCTCTACAGGGGTTGGTGAGCCATCCAACCACACTGACCACATAAGCTTCCTAGGACACAGATAATCCTTAAAAATACAGTTACGACAGCTAGGAGGACAGCTAGCTGACAGCTAGCTGGACAGCTAGGAGACGCCTGATGCCTGACCTGAGGAGACTGCCCACTCTATGCTGCCCAAGGTCCTGATGGAGGCTTCATGGTGAGTGCTGTGAAGGACTACTGGAAGCCAGTGGCTTGTGTCTGGTTTAAAAAGACTATATTTGTACAGTGGAGACTGTGATACCGATACTGTGTATAACTGTATATAAGAGACTGTATAATGCTGAAAGGACACGCTAGAGTATATACAGTTAAGCTAATCCCCTAAGAGAGTGACTATTAACCTAATTCCCAATAAAGATAGTGACTCTGGGTGATTTCAGAAGTGACTTGGTGAATGTCCACCACAGTCAACCTCAGTCAAACGCGGGTAGCGGTGAAAGTGCCGTGCATGTCTGTTTTCTTGCATCCAGATGTTCACCACAGTCAAACCCGAGGTGAAGCTAACCACGCTTCATGAGGTCGGGACGGGAGGAGGTCCAGAAGTGTGGTGAATGGTCACCATGGCAGGGGTGAATGAAAAGTAACTTCTGAACGGAAACCCGCAGCCGCGGTGGAAGGAATTTACCCCAGCCACGGTGCATTCTGGGGCTTGAACCACGGTCCACGCAGTGCATGTCTATTGTGTTCTCCCAGTCCATGTTCTCTCTGATTGCCCCCGGGCAGTGGTCACGATCCTGTCACTTCTGTTGGGGCCACACGTGTCACCACAGCCCGCGGTGAATCCATTTACACCGGGGTGGGATTCACTGTGGTGAATTGGAACGCGTCACTTCTGAAATCACCCTCTGTGGGCATGATCTTGAGGGAACTTACCCTGGGTAACTTCACTCTGTTACAGCAAGATTTGAATCGTGTCATCCCAGTTCCAAGGTCAAAAACGCCTTATCCACTAGGTGCATCTAAAATGCAATCAACCTCTTACAAATACAGATAACATAATTTATTTGCTTTTAATTCACCAAATGTTTAAATCAGATTTTAGGGGTGAATTATCTAGACAGAGTAGGGTAAAATTTCTCATTTCATTTTTTAATGACAAAAATCTGGGGATGCCTTTATTACTTTCCTTAATGATGCAAGTACATCAGAGAACTCAGAGGTTACAAAGCTAAAATAAAGATCAAAGATTTGCGCCTCCCATATAAGAAAGTAATTGAACAAGGTACTCTGGCATAAGAGCACACAGAGGCAAAATTTAAACAATAAAACAGGTACCAAAGAAAGGGTAAGAACGTTTACACGGTGAAGAATAAAAATAATAATGACTCATAAAAAGAATTAACCATCTGAAATGCAGCCTGAGTGGCTTCATATACCCTTATTACGGGAATTAACAAACTTCTAGCATTAAATGCCCTTTCTAAAACCAAATTTAAACATAAAACGAATTCTGATCTGTCCTTGTGGATTGCTTCTGGAATGAATTGGAGCCTCTAGGAATTGTGTTTTGGAGGGCCGATATATTCAAGTGAGCACTCCTCACTTTTGTGCAGATACAAGATGAATATGTCCAGCGAGATCAGCGATTCCCAAGATTTGTGCTTGTGTGGCTCCATTTTGGGTCTTAGCTAGAACAGGCACAAACTTTCAAAGGAAATAATGAATTCAGTTAATTCATTGTATTCACACCCGTTTTAGTGCAGTGAGGATCAAAGCAGTACTTGCTTCTGTCTTAATTTGAAATTTCAAATCTTTATTTTGGTTCTTGACTTTGGCCCTGATCCAAGGTCTGCATGTACGCCTGGCCCTAACAGTTAGCACACATGTGCATGTGCACACAGTGGATACACACATGGTGCCACATGGAAATCCCACCATTTCCTGACCATACCGTTGTAGGTAGGGAGATAAGTTTATTGTAACAACCATAGGTCTCAACAATTTAGCAAAAAAGTAAAACATATAACAAGTGAATAAAATGTAAAGTGTTAAAAAAATTGGATTGGTCTTTATAATCAGATAAATTAATAAACATTCTCAGTCTCAGATGACAATATAACATACATATTAGCCAAATTTATTTGGCAGAGGAGGGTAGCACTAATCTATTACCCTGGGGCAGTTGCCTACATGCAGCAAGGACATGGGCAAGATGGGCAACCTTCAGAATGACCTGGCCAAGGGGGTTTGCCAACAAAAAAGACATTTTTAAAACCAAGTCCCAGTGTGTTTTCCCCATTAAAAGTGGATTCAGTAACTGAATTTGAATCTCCATAGAGGCCTTGCAGCAGAACAAATAGTGAGGGAGATCCTCTGTCTGACCTGCCTGGCAATAGCATTGTTGGTGATCAAGCAGTACTCCCATAAACAGCCCTCTAGAACAGCAGATGGCATCTGTTGGAATTGCAACAGAGGGTGATTTCAGAAGAGATGGGGTGGCATTCTCCCCGTCCCGGAATCACCCAAATGATTCCCCGTTGGGATCACTCCGGCATGGCCAACAGATGTGCCAGGGGATCCTGGCGGGGAATTGGGGATGGGCCGCGCAGCACAACATGTGGCTGCACGCCCCTGCCCCCCCACGCTCTCCCACCACCCGCCCTCTGGGGAGACGAGCAGGCGCCACAGCCAATGCAGCCGCAACGCTCGCCCGAAATGACCACAGCCCGGAATCCCAGTGGGGATTCCGGGCTGTGATCACTGTCCAGACGTGACGGGCCCCTTCATTCCCGCTGGGAATGTCATTCACCATGCTATCTGCGCTTGCCCCGCCGGTCCAGCCGATTGCGTGGTGAATGAGATTCCCGGCGTGGATTGAGCATGGTTAACATCTGGGGGGGGGACTTCTGGTTCCCTAACAGATGTTACGAGGACATTCCCCACCACAGGGAATTGACTGTGGTTGAGCGTGATCTTGTAACGTCTGAAAATACCCAGAGTAAGTACTCTGAGTAAAGAAAAATAATCTAAAATGGAAAGATAGTGTTCCAACTGATGCTGGGATTTTATCTTCCCATACTAGGGGGCAGTGTGGAGCAGAGAAAACGGAATCAAATCAGTTTCAATAAAAATATCCTGAAGTCTGGATTTAATTATAGATTTAGCCCTGTCTTGACTCATGCCTACAAAAAACAAACAAACACAAACAAATGACGGAAAACCCAGATGTTTTTAACAAGCTCTCTAAATTACTCCTCCAAGAGGTGTTAATATTGTCTTCGAGTTGCTCAGTTCAACAAAGTTTAGGGACGCGCTTGTTTGCCATTGAGCTCATATGGAGCCAATAATAAATCATATACAGATGGACCTTCATCTTAATAGGCAAAATCCCAGTGTCAGCTCTAATCATGAACAAAGTGCCCCCAAGACACGTTGGATCAAGGTGTTCTGGAATACTTCAAGGTCTGTTCGGGCAGAATATACCCATATTTCAGCACCATAAAGAACCTGGGGACAAAGTTTCTATTCCAAGAGCCTAAGGGCTGGACAAATCAGCCTTCCACCATATGTTCTCCAGAATTTAATTACCCCAAAGGTAGATTGGATCACCTTCAATTTAATTGAGCTCAAATGTTCCTGCCAGGAGCCAGTTGACGTGAATATTAAGCCCAAATATTTATAACTCTTAGCTTGCTCCATGCAGACTGAATCTAGATACCACTTGAGAAAAATTTGTTTCTTTGCAACGATCACCACCTTAGTTTTATCCTAATTAACCCCCAGGTCGTTTTCCTTGCAATATTCGCCAAGGGCAGTCAAAAGTCTCCTTAATCCAGTTTCCGAATTTGAGAGAATTATATTATCTGTGTAGAGTAGAATAGATATTGCCCTTCCCAATACCTTAAGGGGGAGAAAATAATCACCTTGAAGTTTATTCACAATATCATTTATAAAAAAAGCTGAAAAGAAAAGGGGCAAGAACACAGTCCTGTTTAACACCAATGGAGGATTGTATGGATTTGGAAAACACACCTCCCTTAGACAGATTTACCTTAAGTCAAGTATTGCTGTATAGTACTCTAACAAGAGACAGGAGCTTTTTATCTATATTCGTACAATTTAATGTAGTCCATAACAGCTGTCTGTCGATAGAATCAAATGCAGACTTTAGGTTTACAAAAGCTGTGAAGATCCTGCCTTTCCTAGTATAAACATACCTGCTGACAAGATAATCCAATACAAAGCAGTGGTCAATGGTAAAATGCCCTGCACAGTAGCCTGCTTGCTCTTCTGCAAAAAATATTGGTTTCCGCAGCCCATGATTCTAGCTTTACCAAAAGATATTTGGCATACAGTTTTGCAACCATGAAAATCAGGCTGATAGGCCTATAATTTGAAGGCAAGTTTCTATCTCCTTTTTTAAAAATATTGGTACAATAATACTAAGATTCCAGCCATTGGATATTTGTCCAGAGGAATTAATATAATTAGTTTATACAGAACTGGTATCCATCAGTCAGCATGGTTTTGAAATAATTCCTCCAGAATAGTATCTTCCCCTGGGGCCTTATTCAAGGACATCTGAGTAATCAAAGCCCCCATTTCTGAGCCATGAACTGGTTGCCAAATGGGGAGCTCACTTAGCAAGCCATTTGTCAGGGAGTTTGATAGGATATCTAGAATTCTATTGAATATTTCAGAAAAATGGACTCACCATGGTTCCCCAGAGATGTTTGATATAAAAGGGGATGAGTTCCCTGTAATTCCCTGGTTTACTAAGGTCCAAAATCTAGGAATATCATTTAAACCAAGCCAAGTACGTGCACTTGAGACCTCGCATCTTCATGGATGTTAGACCCCTTGTCTCTCCCTCTGTTCCCCTTCCTATGTCTCTCCCCAGCTCCTGTCTCTCAGATTGTAAGCCCTAGGGGCAGGGACCGTGTCTGTTTTATTACTTTGTAAAGTGCCAGGTACACTGCTGGTGCTATATAAATGTTTGTTAATAATACTAATAATAATAATGAGATGCAATAGATAATTGAAGAGGTATTTTCTGGCACTAGAAGCTATGACAAGAGACTGCTGTGTTGGCCCAAGGCGGAGCTGCTGTCCGTCTGCTCAGTGGAAGGCCACTGCAGCTCTGCTGTCGGACGGGGGGTTGCCCAAGGTAACACCATAGAGTTACGGGTGGCAGCCTAGAGCATCGGGCGAGCTGCCCGCAACTCTATGGTGTGGGGGAGGGGAGCGCCATGCGGGTGGACTGTGGGCCGTTGTAGCTACCAGGTCTGTTTAAACCCGACCCAGGTGGGGCTGCAAGTGGGCAGTCGCGTGGGCGCACCCCCAGAGCAGGTGTGGGGGTGGCCAGCCCCACATCTGTCTGAAAACACCCATTAACGCTTGCCCCTCTGTTTAGGAGGAATTCC